>VYXD01005580.1:320523-392667 GCA_013397195.1 Hylia prasina | reverse complement strand
CTTTTTTGGAACTCTCAATTTGAATGGAATTTGCAAAATAAAGCTCTTCTTCCCTTCTCCCCCCTCTCCTTCCAAACATTACAAATGTTGGCTCTGATATTTGAACATTTCAATCCTAGAACAAAGGCAACTTGTTTCTTTATTTCAGAACTAAACTCATAATGGTGGCACACTTCCAGAGTGGTGTACTATTCCTTACAGAGTCGTATTTACTATGCCTTTGACAAGTCATAGCAAAGCTATTCTATTTTGAAACTTCTCAGGATCGATTCATTTCATAATGAAGCATTCCCTTCTGGACTGCAAAAATCTGTGGGGTTAAATTAGAGGATAAAGGAGGTTTTGTGATTAAAGAGCTCCTCACAGTCTTCTCTTGGGCTTTGGTAAATAACTTTATCTGAGTTTTTCACCTGTAAAATGAAGAAAATATTTCTCTGTGCTTTTGTTTGAATTTTATTGCTTTTTTGTTTGTGTTTGTTTTCGTGTTGGTGGGGTTTTTTTATGTGATTTGAAGATTTTAGCAGCCAAGGCTCCATGTATGTACAAGAACTACCCCCGTGAATTCCTGATCTCAGATGAGCCCTCCATGAGCCATTGCGATAAAATAGCTAATAATAATTAATTCCCAAATTTATCTGAAGACTAAGATTAGTGTTTGAGATTGAGTGGAAGTTCATCTCTCATCTGAAGTATTTTCCTCTCCCACAGAATAAGCACATTGTAAACAATGGAAAAATGTCCTCTGACTTTCCAAAAGTCAGTACCACTCACCAGTGAACCACATTTGGAGCACTGCTTAGATCTGTATTCAGGATTCAGGCAGTCCTCAGCTGCAGTAAAAAGCTTTATGATGTGATTTCTTCTACTCATTTAAGGTTTTAAAATTATGTCTATGATGAACATTTGCCATCTGTATTTGTTAGAATGTGATAGGCAGAATCCTTGGTTGATGCAAGTCAATGCTGCTCTGATTTACACCGTATTAGGTTTGGCTCTCTGCCTGTTAAATAAAAAGGGAGCTCAGATATTGTTGTAAGTACCGCTGTGAGCTATTTTTACTTAGTCAACCAAGAAAAAATATCACCACCCTAAATAAAGAGAGTTTTAACAAGTCCTGAGTAGGTACTCCAGGGCTGTGAAAAATCTGTTTCTTCTCAGTGAGCATCTGGAACCCCCAGTGGAGCTCTGGCCCGTTCCCATACGCTTTTCCTTCCAGCAATAACACCGGAGAGTGGCAGTTTCCCATCAGCTCTGTGGAGCAGAGCTGTAACCTCAGGAAGGAGTGAATAAACATCACTGCCAAGCAGCAGCTCCTGAGGAGAAGGGTGAAATTTCACGTGTTTAGTTCATGTGGAGAAAGGAATGTTGACCAAGTTCATCCGAATGATTGGAAAAATAACTTGGGCTTCACTAAAATTACTTTCTCCTTCTGAGGGCATGACAGCCACTTTCTGTTTCATGACAGCAGTATTTTTCAACAACAAAACTGCCAAAAAATGCTGAAGCAACCTTTATGGAAAGAATTATTAAGCAATTGCCTTATAATGAGTTAAACAAAAGAGACAGTTTTTTAGACACACTTTACATTGCAGGTACAGGATGAGACTGCAATTTGTGTTTTATCAGACAGCATATGTGCCTAAATGTGATGCCAATTTAATATTCAAAAGCTTATTTAGTGTTTTGAGAGCAAGAACTTATCATTTACAATTATGAAAATCCAGCTAAAGCAACTAAATATTATTTAATTAATAATTTCACAAAGCAAAAGATATTAGTACATGGAATAGTATGTCTTCTAACATGTTTCCAAGTGGAACTTCTAAAAGAATACAAATGAACTCCTCTGGAATTTGGAATGAAAAAAAATACTAAGACTACTAAGAGAAAAAGATAGAGACAGTAACCAGTGAAAGAAAGGGAGAGAGAGAACAGATATGGTGGAAAAGGTTATATATAGTATGGAAAATAAGTTACAAGGATTTGAAAACATCTGGAATACATTTCTGGAATGTCTCTGAAAAACAAAGCAAACCACAGGAGGAAAGTCACACTAAGCATTACTCAATTCTTTTCTTCCTTTCCTTTTTATAGAGGAGGGGATGCAAAAAATGTTTGATGTTAATGGAAAAAATTCTTCCAGTATATGTGTTCTGCCTCCATAGGCCTCAACTGAGTAAACACAAACCTAATTTTAAACATTTCAACAGCTCCGTAAAAATCATTGGGATTATGCTTGTGTTAGAATTAGGGGTATAAAAGAGCCTGAGTGAAAACCTCCTTCCTGTGTTTTTGATGAGCTTTGGAATAATCTGGCTCCAAGTGCCTTGCCTTCCGTGTCGTACACCTGGAAATTCACAGATTTAAAAGTGTCATTTTCCAACTGAGCAAGAGCTATATTAAGACCAGTTTTGGCCCAAAGTCCAGTGAAACACACTCTTGTCCCTGTTCAGCCTCAGTATAAAAAAGTAATGAGTGAGTAAAAAAAAAGTTACAAGGCGCCACTTAAAATAAAAATCAATTTCTATGGATGGAAGAAGCACCCAAAAGTAAAGATTTTCTGTTTTGTAAATGTGGTACAGGTGACACACGTCATGCTTCATTTTTAAAGGTATACTTTGTGGGGTTCAAAATTTAACTGCTGCTGCTGCTGCTCAGGCATGTATCTATCCTTAAGCAAATGTAGCAATTCCAGCCCTAGCCAGAAGGCAAGGTTTTTATCTGAAATAAGAACTTGAACCTCGTCTACTCCACTATTGTGAAAGAAAAAAAAAAGGAAAAAAAAAAAGGAAAAAAAAAAAGAAAAAAATCGTGTAAGTGTTATTCAGAGAGAGGCCACGACTGCATGAACCAAGTTGATGTCATGAGAAAGGGATCAGGCCCAATATTTATGAAGTCTTCCAAGCTGGAATGTTTGTAAAATACTGTGAATTCTGGACCTGAAACCAGCTGATGTGTTCCAAAGACAGTCAGTTCTGAAAAACAAACAAAAGTAGTGCAAAAGTAACACTCTAGGGAGCTTTGGATCTTCTCACTTCCCACGCTCTGTTATTCCCAACCCAATTCCCTCACGGAATTGTTCAGCTCTCATGATCCCTTAGAAATAAGGATGTTCTGTTATCAGCACTTGGAAAGGGCTATCTTTGTGCCCATGCTTGCTAGGGGCATGTTCTAGTTGTAGCCAACCTGAAAACAGGGATCTGAAGCCTAAATATCATAAATTCTGACCTTGGTGGGGCTATCCCACTACCTGTGGTCTGCCCTGTGCCACCGGCACCTTTTGCAAAAAGAGGAGGAGGAATTCTTCAATGCATTCTTCTCCATTAACTGCCTTACAATTACCATCCAAAAGAAAAAAATGCTCTGTTTCTCAGACAATGTGATTCATTAAGTTTTCCCTTATTTTGTTTTGAAAATGAAATTTTTAATCTTTAATCCTTAATACTCTAACCCAGGACTGTCTATCAGGTGGAATTAACCACCTTCAATGAAACGTGTCTTATCATAAGGTCTTCAGGCCTTAAAAGAACCCAGAAGTTACATTTATATGGATTCCACATAAGCATAGATAATTACTATGGAAATAATGAAGTCACTTCTGCACAAAGTCTGAGCATTAGAGAGCTCTTCCTGAAAAAAAAAAACCCAACAAGCAAACAAACAAACAAACAAAAACCCAACAAAACAAAACAAAAAAAGGGAAGGTTATGGATTAATTCCCTATTCATTGTCCAAACTGCCTGAATGATGAAACAACAGTCTCTTCTGAAGGGCTGGGAATGACAAGCTGATTTATTGTGATCTCAGCGAACGTGCAAAAGACAAGTCAGATTTCTTTGGTCAGAAAGAGGCAAAAAGTTTCAGTATCTTGTGGTTAGAGTTCTCACAGGAAAATCTCAGTAATTCAAATGTTGTTGTACATTTAGCTGAAACCGCATACAATTTATAAGTTGTTTTGTGGACAGCTGTAACACAAATGAAGATATTTCTTTTGAATTCTTTATTAGTATCTTCTTTTTCAAAGTTGTCAGAAGATAAGCTATTGCACACTTTCTATTAGATCTTATTGTGAGAGTACATCACTAAATACATCAAAAACTAAACATAACTCTGCAATGCAATATTTAATTCATTATTTTCCTTCCAAAATAATCTTTATGTATTTTTTTCTATCTGAGTCTGACCACATCAGTTAAATGGCTGCAGTGTAGTTTTATTCAAACTGACAATTCTGATTATGGACCCTTTTGCCTAGGATTTTTGGTGATGTATATTTAAAGGAGACAAGTAGGCAGAATAGTGCACTCAGGGCAATCTTACTTGAAAAGCAATTTTAATTTGCATTATTGATAGACCAAAAAAATGTACAAAGGGTTTAATGGAGTTTAATGAGCAGGTCTTGTGATTGCAGCATATTCCCAATAGCTTCCGTCTATTATCTCAGCATTATAGTAATCCTAGGAGTCTGTTAGTAAAAATGTGTGAGCTTTTCCTATCTTCTGCCTCTCTGACTTTTTCATCCAGTTCTTTTCTATTGCCTTTGGAAGAAATAGCAGCTTCTCAACTTTCTTCCTAGTCACTGAGTCCCACTGTGCATCCTGCTTCAAACTACAAAACATAATCACAATGGGCATGAAATTCTCTTTTTCATATCCATTTGCCAGGTGCAGTAATTGCATGATGAGCATGAAATACCAGGGGAATCCTCCTATAAAGTGGATATTGAACGAACAACAGTCATAGATGGCAAAATTACAGTTTTCTGATCCTAATACTCCTGTCCTTTCTGCACATTAGCTAAATTATTTCTTCTTCTGATCTGCTACAGAGTGGGTGATTATGTGTTGCAATGAAATTACTGTATTGAAAAATGCAATCTTCATGACTTTTATGCCATTTCATAATCATTTGGGTCAATCCTTAATTCTGATGATGTTTTTGTTATTGGTAAGTAGCGTAGAAGAATGATTTAACTTTATGGCTGGCTGATCAATAGGTCTCTTCCATGAGAGCCTAGATTGCTTATGATTTTTGCCATTGGAACATGTGTTAATATTTCTGCAATTTAAAAGGAAATTTTTCCTTTATTTATATTTTTCAAGGTAATAAAATATTTAAAGTAGAAAAATGTGAGTACACTTATACAGGATTATTTATGATGGAAATTTAGTTTATAAAATTAGTGAAAATGGACATTTATATCTGTTATATTTTGAATCACTAAAAGATAAAAGAACAGTATGGTGCACCTCCATGTCCTAACAAAATTTCCTTGGAAAACGGTTTCTTTTCAGGGAATAGTGACTACAGAATCTTTTATTTATTTGTAAATGCCTTTTTTTTTTGCTTTTATTTTTTTTTCCCTTAATGAGAATGGCAAGTGCTAAAAATATAGATTATTTTTTATTAAGAAATTAATTATTTCAGAACTGTCCATAGTATTTATGGAACTGTAATTGTACCAGATTTTCCTTCCCTTCTCTGAATTGTACACTATGGTAGAATGTATTAACAAAAATGTCTCAGCTGGGTGAAAATGCTGTGATACATTTTGGGATGTGCCATTTGACAGGAGAATATAGTCATGGAATTAATTGCACACAAATATTTTAAACTGAACTCAGACTAAAAATTCTTAATTTTTAGCTGAAAATTATTAGCTTTTTTTTTTTCCTTTTAGATTAATTATGTTTTTATTAACATTTTCACTAGGGATAAATGACAGAAATAGCTACATTAAAGCCAAATGAAAATTCCTGACAAGTCTTTCTTCAGTATTTGGATGCTATTACCCACTCCAAAACTCAGTGAATTGAAGAGGCACGCTGCAATTGTCATTTTAATCAGCAACAGTGGTGTAGAGCTGGTGGCAGTATATATTAGACTGAAAATGAATCATACAGTATAAAAATGTCAACGAGACAAGCTGAGGTCTGGTCTACAGGACTGACTTTTATTAATCTGTAGTATGAATTTCACTTCATCATGACTTCAATCAAATGAAGAAAACAAGACTTCAGCTTAACTTGAGTTTAATGGGAGTGAAATCTTATACTGAAGACAGCTGAGCCAATATTTTCCTAGGTAACCATGTTATCAATGTTAATGGTGTTAATAATATTTTGGCAAACATCGCAGTAAAAATTAGCCAAGAAAGAGACCCTGATCTATTATAACTTTTATTTTTACTGCCAGTTAAACAACTTTTATCTCAATAAGTGATCTGTGAATCTGGCATCTTATTACTTGTGATAAGATTACTCATCCTGCTTTAGTTATTTTGACCTCTGAAAAGGGAAATCATATCCAAAATGTTTAATATCTATACTATTTCTCAACGAACAATATAGATTTGTTGGTTGTCAGTCACTGATTCACTCCCACAGAATGAAGGGAGCTCTTGGTACAGAGTCAGAAATATTGATGGCTGTTTAATTCTCTACAGTTCCAGTTCTTTAATTTGTTATTTATGAAATGGCAGAACTTGGTAAGACATTATGAAATAAAATACGCAATTAATTATTATACAAGCTTCTTTATAACTTTATTAATTTTGAAGAAATTGCAGGAAGCACAAAATAATTCCCCTAGAAATGAAGTAGCTGATGCTTTACATTTACTACAGCTGTGAAGACTTAAAGGTAGATGAGCAGTAATTTTTCAGTCTCAACGATAGTTTTACAAATAATGCTTGAGATCTGCAAAGGATGATTAACAAGCTGTGCATTCCAATCTATTGGCATCATGCTATAAATTCACTCCAAAATAAGTTTGCCATTCACTACCAGCTAGGAAAGAAATGGAAAGACTTGGCATTTTGCTCACATTATCTGTTTTCATAAGCATTCATTTTCAAGTCAGGGTCAAGAGCTTTCCTAAAACATGTGTAAGTATATGGGCTATATTTACCATAAATATATATTGTGTCTGAACTCAAGCTTTTCATTAAAAGTACAAAAGGTTTCAAAACTGGGCACTGGAACAGGCTCCCCAGGGAAGCAGTCACGGCTCCAGCCTGGCAGAGGTCAAGAAGTATTTGGACAATGCCCTCAGGCACAGGGTGTGACTCTTGGGGATGGAGCTGCCCAGGGACTGGAGTTGGACTTGATGATCCTTGTGGGTCCCTCACAACTCAGCATCTTCTGTGATTCTATGGTTCTGTGATTCTGTGAAATATAATTAGTAATACAGTCACAACCTCTTATGGGAATTTTTGGCCCCACAGTTAAAGCCCAAGATTCCAATTTTTGAAAAATACCACTGCTTGATAAAAATAATTAGCCTTGCTTTTTTGTTGGTTTGGTTTGGTTTTCTGTTTGTTTGGTTTGGGGTTTTCTTGGTGGTGGTGGAGATGGGTGTTTTGTTTGTTTTTTTACTACTCAGTGTTTTGTTTTGTGAACACTAACATGAAAAAGGCTGATAGGATCTTTTCTTGGTAAAGTTTTGCCCCCTTGAAGACATAGAAAACAGCAGAATTCACCAGTGGAAGATCATTTTTATCAAGTTACTTCTGTGGTGTGAATACAGAAAGCTCATAAATCAGTATTGTTATCAAATTTGAGTTACATTATTTTTGGCAGATCTCAAAACTTTTTCTTTTTTTTTTCAACAACAACAGAAAGGTGTCTGGAGATATTTAGAAACTGAGCCTTAATCTCACAGACTACAATTTAGAATACAAGAGAGAACAACGGGGAGCTCTGCAAAAATCAGTTGTATTTCAGAGCCTTTAGAATTACTTAAAAAAACTGTTTAACCACATTCTGGGCAACAGATTCCCTCTGGGCAACCTGAAGCTGTAATTCATGCAAAGATTTCCTCTATCATCTTAAAGAGGATACAATTTAAAAGGTTTATATACAGTCCTAGGAAAAGCTGATATAGTGGCTTTATATTCATAATGTATGTCACAAAAGTACTTAAATAAAACAACTCTTACTTAACATATCTGACTTTAAATTTAAAAGTGATCTACTCTAGAGAGGCACTTTGTTTAGTAGCATGTGCTGGGAATGTGCTAATTCTCAGTTTTCCCAGAACATTTTTGAGAAAAGTCAAAGCAAAAGCAGAGAAATAAATCCTAAAGATGGTTTCAAATGCAATTTAAAATGAATAATGGAAGGATTTGAGATGTTATAGTGGCTTTCAGGAACCTGAACAAGTTCAAGTTGTTACAGAAACAAATATCAAAAGCTACGAGCTTCTTGATTGCAGCCTGAAAATAATTACATTGACTTTTTGAAAATAAAATTCCTGTCCAAAGAACTTTTGCAGGAAGATACTTGTCTTAGGATATTAAATTTCCCTAGAAACTGTTAGGTATTGATTAGTCCTATAGCCCTCGGCACGACTGACTGTTTCTCAAAACATTGCCTTAGAGGGTGATCACTGTGATCTATGAGCCAAGTGGAAAATGGAGTCTGCAGGATTTCTGTCCATACAAAGAGCCCTTACCAACATCACCAGTGCATTCTCTAAGTGAATTTTGAGACGTGCAATTCTTATTAATAAATCCTAGGATTCTATCCAGGAGGGAACAGTCTTTTAAAAAATATTTATTACAGCTGGATAACAACAGAAATTCCTCTTTCAACAAATGCAAGAAATTCCTGGGTTTAATGCTGAATATTCAGAATTCTTAATACCATTCTAAACAGCTTGTTGCAAAAGTGGTGCATGAAGCACTAAACCTTCTGTAAGGGTGTAGAAATCTTTGTTCACCTATAAAGGATAAGCCCCAAAAGCAATGGATATATGCACAGACTTACATCTAAGAGTGTGTCTACAGGCAATCTTTAAAATATTTAAAAAGTGAATAAGCACATGAACTTTCTCAAACACTCTCCCTTTTCCGTAGTAATTCAGAGGAAAATATAAATCAGAGCTATTCCTAGATATTCTCAGAAATAAAACTAATGGATAAAATTCTCAGTGAATGTAATGACTTTAATTCTGATAGATTCCTCTGTAATGAAATTAATGAGATTTTTTTGATTGGAAAATGTGTCTAGTTCTTTCAATACTACAGCAACCAGCAAAATATTCTTTGCAAAACCTTAGAGGATGTGTATATATAAATTTACATATCTATAAATATTTGGAACTTCCAGTTGAAAACTAAATATTAAGGGGAGATTTTTCTCCTGGGTTTGTCACTTGTGCTTCTTGCAGATTTATTCTTGCAGGATCTGTTCTATGACTCTCGATTTATTTTATTTCTTTTTATACTTTCACTTTTTTCCCAAAATTCAGGCAATTTACTTATTCCTTCTTACATTTGCACTGTTTTTATCAGCCTATTTTACTTATTTCTATTATGTGTGATGAAATGTACATATTACATAAAATTTGAGAGCATTCAACCCAACCGTCAGTGTTTGCAAATCAATACTATGGTCTTGTTGTAACCTCAGATGGGTACAATCACCATCACAAATGAAGCAGTGCAGATGTCAGTAGAATTCTGTGCAATATGGATTACAGGGATTGAATGATTTAGTTGCAGAGAGTAGGTGCTGGAATTAAGACAACAAGGAAAACAGTCTGATTTGTTGAAGTGTTTTGTTTTTAATGTATGTCTTCACCAAAATTATGAATTAATCTAGAAGGCATGCTTCAAGGGATTTTTTTTTTTATTTCTGTCCTGTAAAAATCACAGGATTCAATATTTACCACTTATTCATTGCTAAGAATGATTCAAAAATGTGGATGCTTAACACTGCAAAGATTTTCAAATTTGCAGCATTTCTTCCTGTGCCTGTGTGTCAGCTTTACTGTGACTTACAGCACCTTTAGCTGTTTTGGCTTTCTGGTAAGTACCTCTTTATTGCAAAATATTACCTTAAAATTCACTAAATAAACAACTTCAACTTTTTAATCACTTGTTTATATACTCTAGCAGAACACACAGAATTTGTGTTCAATTGTATGTATAATTTCCTTTCTTGCTTTTGTACCCTTCCCACCAAACATGGCTCCTTGGTCGAGTTTTCTGAGGCAGCTTCAGATCATAAGCAGAGCCACATCAACCTAGCAACGTTTTCAATACAATAACAGTATTTGTTTGCTCAGGAACTTCCTTGTTAGTGCTTCAAAGTGCTTTATAAAACCTTAAATAGTACAGTCTGCTGGGGTTAAAACTTCCTTTGTTTGTTTGGGTACTTCTCCCCCCTTCCTCCCCTCTCCCCAGAGATGGAGGCTAATGAGCAAAGTGGGAAGAGGGGGCTGTGCTCATGCATCTCCCCCAGCCCTCATTAGCCACAGGGCATGTGCATTCCCATGGCATAGGTCATAACCCCAGGAAATGCCTTATAACCCCCTACTCTCCTTTAGGACCAATCCTGTATCAATTCTGTATCTATTCCTGTCCCAGTGCAGCTTATGAATACATAATTGCAGAAAATATATTTCACTTCCAATGATCATTTATTATCTGCAGCTGATATAGCAAAACAGATAAGTTTGGTTGTCCCTGATTTCAGTTGATAATAACATTATGAATTTAAAAGTGAGATTGTCCAAGTCAATTTTCTTCTAAAGGATACTTTTTTGGGAGGGGGAGTGAGGGAGGTATTAAAAAGAAAGATATTCATCAGTTGCACAGAATGATATTATGAGAAAAAAGACACTTTTATTGCCATGTAAAAAATTATTTTAAAAAAATAAAAGTTCCAGTAAGGTTCCTATAATGTGATAACTGAAGACAGGTTAGTAGACTTATTTTTCTTGCCAGGAACAGAATTTTTGCCTTCTAGATGGAGAATGAACAGCTGGAAAAAATTGGCTCTGTGACCTTGAGAGATGATCCAAGAAAGATGATCCGAGTGTATGATCCAAAAATGTTCTCATCACCAAATGCCATAGAGATTTGGATATCTATAGGATAACAGCCTTTGAAGTCCTTCCTCTTTTCAGAGGTCAGTAAAATGGGATGGGCCTTGAGGACATGGCTTACAGATTATCTGGGAGATTTACAAAAAAGGTAGAGATGAAAGGTACTTTGGGTAAGAGCTAGACAATGACATCTGAACAGGAGAAAACATGGAGATTGAGAGAAATTAAACAGAGTAAAGGAGGGACCAGCTGGGTGTTGATGGGTATGTAAGTATTATGTGTTTAAGTACAAACAAGTTTTATCAGCTCTGTTTTTATAGTGTGTGGAGAGCATCAAGCATTTTGACATCCCTGAATAGACTTTTGGAGGGATTAGGCAGACTTTTCCCCAACAGCTCTGGGAGAATATTAGAGCCTAAAGGACTTCTTCAGAGTTAGATATCTAAAACTGGGTAAAATGAGTCTGACTTACACACATTGAGGAATTAGATTATCCCAGTGACTGCCAGACTTCTTCATACAAGCCTATCTTTATGATTTACCTACAAAGGTGGATTTTTTTTTTTTTTCCTAAGAACTTGTTTCCTCCAGTACAATGGCAAACAGTGGCTGAGAAATGAATTAGGATCATGCTGGAAATGAGTGTGCTGCAAATTGGCTTCTTGCCTTATTACATATAGAAGTTCAAAGTTGTGTCGTAAATGGAAGAGAAGTGTCAAGAAAGGATGGTTTAATCATTAGGACAATAAATGCTGTGATAATCCAGATCTTTGCATCACTGGCATTTTTGATGGAGCCAAGAAATTCACTTAAACCAAAATTTTCATCAGTAGCCTTTACTGCACATTACTCATTTTCTGATTGCTCATCTTGGGTCATATGGGGACAGATTTTCCAAAACTGGGCACTCAGTGCTGCAAAAAAAGTCAGGTTTGAAAAGTGTTCTGAAAAGTGATGTTGTTTCTGAGAGGGTGTGTTTCTAGTAGAATCTGAAATAAGTTTATAAGCTTGACAACACTGAAGTTTATCTGAGCCTTGTCTCTCTGCTTGTAGTATATGAATAATAGCCCCATCAAACTCTCAGAGGCTGTGTGAAGTGAAAATCACCTCCTGTGTAAAGTATGTCACCTCCTGGCACAAAAGATCACAGAAATAGCTATAATGACCTTGTATTTCCTTTAGAGGTTTGCTAGTATACTCTAAACAAGATCTAGAGTCACCTTGCACTAGAAGAATAGAAAGAAATATTTAATAATGATCATTCACTCTGTTAGCCTTGGAAAAGAAAAAGATTTAGCTTGACTGTCTAACTGACAGGCATTCATGGACAGGCTAGATGGAGATTACACTAACAACACCCATTCTGAGGATCTTAAAAGTGTAATGTTCTTTTAATTTTCTTTCAGCGTTAATATTTGGGTTGTGTTGTCCATATGTACAAAACTTTCTGAGGTTTTGGAGGTGGAGGACTAGGGGTGTTTTTATTGCAATTTATTCTTACCTGGAATTTAAGTTCCATTAAGGACATTAGTCATAGAGTTGGATAATTTTGCTCCCAAACCCACTCAGATCAATAGGAAGAATTCAAAAGCACTGAAGGGATTTTGCCTACTTTGCAGCATGGCAACAGTCAGAGATATCCAAAGGAATGAGATAATTCTGGAACTGGAAGTGGAAGAGCCATGTCAGCACCCAGCCCAGATTTCCTCATGCCTGTAGGAAACACAGAGTAATCCTTGGGCTCTACTTGGTACTGGAGAGGCCTCCTCTGGAAACCAAGTGCTGGTTTGGACACCTCCCTTCAGGTGAAGTGCAGAGACAAGCCAGAGCAGAACAAGCTGGAGACAACACGACTGAGGAGAGGAGATACTGGGAAGAACTGGTGTTGTGCAGTATAAATGAGGGAAGGTTGAGACAGCCGGTGTCGTGAGTGAGTGTTTTAGGTTGTTTAAAGAATTGCTGGCAAAGGTATTGGAAAAGCATGTTTCATACAAAAGTGAAAGTGAGACAAGGCTCTTTGGCAAGGTTCACTCTATTTTTTACTGAAAACCTAACTAAAATCTGAAATCAATCAATCTGAACCCAAAATCAACACAAAAACTATCTACAGGGAGTCAGGAAGGGTAAGGAGAAGGTTAAAGGTAAAGGTAAGGGTAAGGAAAAGGGTAAGGATAAAGGTAGGGTAGGAAAGGATAAGAATAAAAAAGAATAAGAAAGACCCTCTTATTTAGTTGCAAGGTTCAGAGTAGACACCTTGCCAGACTGAGCCCTGAACTTCACTAGCAGTTTAGGCCTAAATGTTTAACAGCACTTAATGCATCTCTTAAGGCCAACAATTTAACAAAAGATTCTATAGGATTTACTATAGCACAGCAGTAACCCACTTACAGGCCTAACTTACAAATCTGAAGTATTCAAGGATCTAGGAGAATAAAGATCATAGCACATTTGCTGTAACTTGCATGCACACAGACCTAAGGAAGCCTGTACAAAGTACTGCCCTGTGAAAAATTCCCCTCAAGCTCAGTGAAGTGCTCATGTCAGATGCCTTTGCATCTTCTCAGGGGGTGAAGGGCTTTGGCACGAAGAGCAGAGGAATCAGCCCAGGCTGAACTGCTGTTGTTCAGTGGAGGCTGTCCAGCCATAGCAAACTTGAGAGTTTTCTCATTCTGAGAGGCCCCACTCAGAGGAAGGTTGACGGTTTCACCCTCCTGAAGTCCAAGAGAGTTCAAAAGATGTCAGGAAGGCTGTTTCTAGGACTGTTTCTAAAGCTGGTTTAGACATCATAATTTTCCATCCTGACTGCAGCTCAGGTATGTAACGTTCTTTGAAAGTTCAGTAACAAAAATGTTATTCCACTTGAGCTACCATTCAGGCAGGAAAGACAAGTTTCCAAGGCTGTGCTCAATAGACAGCACTAGTTCCTGGGAGCAGACCCTGATTCTGGTGAGCTCTAGAGGAGCTGAGCCCAGGTGTTGTTCATAAAGGCCAAGACATAAAGAACTTTTCTGAGATCACTGCCTGGCCTGAGGGGAGATGGGGCAGGGGGACAGGGGCACTGCACCACTATAGTTGGGTTTTAGGGTCTGACTACAGAACTTGTAACATTCTGCTACAGAAGATTGGAAGAATTTATTCTCACTTTGCAAGACAAAACCAGTAGGAAATACATGAAATGTAATTTAGGTGGGACCCATTTTAGATATCAGGAAGAGCGTCTAATGTAAGCAAGGCACTAACAGTGCCCAAGGCACCTTGGGAACATCTATTACAGTAGATCCTTCAGGAAATGTTCTAAAAGTGTCTCAGGATGACCAGAGGGATGGATGAGGTGAGCTATCCAGGACCTGCCAAATTTATCATTCTGTACTTCTGTGTTTTAGCTCTAAATCTCCTCAGGTAAGGCAAATTAATGTATGTTAAAAGCTGCACTGTCGTGATTATAATGTTTCAAGAATCCCAGATACTTACTCTGTAATGGAATTGAAGAGATATGAGAGCTATTGCATTTTGTAGTTACCTTTAGTTATTTAGGAGCATTCACCTAGAATTAAAGCTTTTGCAAGTTAGTTCAAGAAACACTCCTGAGAATTATCTCTGTCTAGTTGATTTTTAACAAAAATTGCCATTAATGTAAGAAATGCTTTTATGTAGAAACAATAATATATATTTGCACGTAGACATTTATAGGCACAGATTTATATGTACATTTATGTAAACATAACAGATTCTTTCAAAGAGAGTCAGGGGCTGAGCACTAGTATGTGGTTTTTTTTTTTTAACTGTTCTAGTCAAATACAAGTGATAAACAATACAACTATTAGGGAAAGAAAAATCTCTCCTCAAAAATGCTTTCACTTCACAATGCATGCGTGACATTTTATACCAAAATCTCCCTCAACAACAAGTAGTGGTTATTCAGTTTACATTCAATAATCTAGAAAAAAAGAGAAAGTACAGCCCAAAATCTCTTAGGAAAATCTATTCTCTATAGTGTGAGCACAGCTTGCATTGAGGCAGTTNCGGTACATAAAGTCCGGGACCCTCTGATCCAGGCACTTCGCCACGTGCCTTGCTCTGTTGGGGACACCTTGCAGAGCTGAGAAAGGACAGAGAGATAATGAAAGAATAAGCAACCTTGGAAACACGAACTGTTGGACTCAGCTTGTCTTCTCTGGCACCGGTGTGGAACCTTTAGGGCAAGAAAAGCCCGAAAACCTTATTACCTTGGGGAAAAGCAACCCTGAGGAGAATCTCAGAGAACAGCAACCCTGAGAGCAGTTCTGTGTTTAAGTTCCTTTTTCACACAAAGTGAAGGAAAGCCATTGTTTGAGTTCAATCTCTAGTGTTAACTGACCATTTCAGAGCACTCCCCTGAAATCAGCAGCATTTACTTGGCTGAACAAGACAGCTATATTCAACTCTACTAAAGCTGGAAAGCAAACTGATGAAGGGAAATAAGCTACATGCATGAAATGAATGGAAATTTATTTCTAAACATAAAACTGTCCTTCTAAAATATGTTTTGTTATTTGATTTGTATCTTTGTCCTAAGCTTATATTCATTAAGTAGCTTGTCAAGACATTCAGACTTTTATTATGTGAAAGGTATTTTTTAATTACCTTAAAACACTTCTGAGAAGTATCCAGTGTTCACTGTTTGGTGTTTTTAGGAAATCTCACTCTGGTTAGAAGTTAAATTTATTTACATTGTTGCTCATTTTAACGTCTCTCTTTCTCAAGTCCCTGCTCAGGCAGGATCTCCTAGAGCACATGGCACAGGATTGCACCCAGAGAACTCTGGAATATCTCCAGTGAGAGAGACTCCACAGTCTCTCTGGACAATCTGTTCCAGCACATGGTCACCTGCACAGGAAAGAAGTTCTTCCTCATATACAGGTGAACTTTCTGTGCATCAGTTTCTGCCTGTTGCCTCTTATTTCACTGAATAAGCACTTGAAAGTATTTTTTCTCGTGACACTATATTTCTGTCACTGCCCATTTTATTTATTAAACATGTCTACCTAATTCAAGTAAAACTAACCAAAGTACAACACTACTATAGTCTGCATTACATAAGCTCTCTGTGAGCAATTGCAGTGAACAAACCATTAAAAAAGTAAATAAACCTCAGCCAGAAGGTGAAAGAAAACATTAACTACTTGTCCTTGGTGAGCTGATTCTGAAAACATGAAAGGAAAAACTTTGATAGGTATTTGACAGTAATCAGCTTCAAAGATAAGCCTGATGTTTTTATTTACTTACTTAAGGTATGTCAGCAGCAGGCAGATTAAGAAAACTTTGAAAATGGTACAAGTATTTTAAGTTATGAGATCAAAATGTGGTGTCTAACTTCAAACTCCTTCACTCCCAAACAATCTGCTTTAGTTGTAGCTAATCATAAACTAATTAAGGATGACCTGAGACACTGAAGTTCACTCTACTATTAACATTACATACATGTGAGGTAGCAGTACATCTTGGCTGTTGTGATGTTAGTGCCACAGATAAAATCAGTCATCAAAATAAAAAAAAAAAGGAAAAAAAATCAACTTATGTTATTTAATGTTATTAGGGCCAGGAGATAACACAGAGTTGAACAACCAAAGTGAGATTCATTTACCCTAATGCCATCTGGGATTTCTCATGCCCCTGCAAAGCATTTGGAGACCACTGTGTCTTGCCCCGTAAGACAGACCCAGCTGTGGGTCACCACCAGCTCCTGCTTGGGGCTGCTGAACCTGTGCCATGAGTCTCCTCTGAGGGCTGGAGAATAGCTGTGTGCTGGTAACGTTCCACAAAGAGCTGGAGGTTGTTGCTTATATCTTAAAAAAATCCAAAAAAACCCAAAATAAATTGGCGTTTGGCTCACAGCTAATAATTAGTGCTCCTAAAATGATAAGAAAGTTGAAAGATGTTAGTGTTGGCTTTGAAAGAATACAATTAGTTCAGTGGTTTCCTTCAACCATTTCTTTTTGAAGTTCTTTGCAGAAAATGCTAAGCAATTTCCTTTCCCTTTTAACATCAATAACCCTCCTTGGTAGAAGTCTTTGTTTAAATAGTTCTTTGTTGTCTGCAAACAAATCAAAGGAAAATAAAGTTAATTAACAGAATGAAAGTGTGGCTAAGAAAAAAGTGGGGATTAGTCAGTGTCGGTCCTTTGGCTGTGAAATGTTGATTGCAGGTACTTGAGCAAGGCCTCTCTTACCTAAAGAGCTCAGGCTGTGACTCGCTGCCAGGGCTGCTGGTTACAGGGTGAGCCTCAGGCCAAGCCTCAGTGACACAGCAGGCCCAAAATAAACTGCAACCTTCTCCCGTGAAACAGGCTCCTTTCCATCTGGGTTACGTGAAAAGCAGCGTTTGGGGGATTGTTTCAGCTTTTACTGGAAAGCATGAGGTGTGGAGGAGGACGATCAGATCTCACTCTCCCTAAAAATTGCACCTGTGACTCAGGCTACAGGCTATCTGCATCTGCCTGCATGAGTACCTCACAGGAAAAAGTAAAAAGGTAACACTGAATGCAAAAATATCTTTATTAAACAATGTGGTCTTTCCATTCCTTTCTTGGAAGAAGCAGCCATTTAAAAAACAAGTTAGTTTTCTTTGCACAAGCAGACCAAATGGGGTTTCCTCTGTCTTAACTGTTTAGAAGAAATTATATACACACTAATTCCATGTTAAAGAAATTATATACACACTGGATTACATATTTTTGCCCTGTGGCACAGAAGCAATGCTTCAGAGGTGACACATCAGTGTTGAAAGTCCACGTGTTCATGCTGGTCAGGTAGTGGGATTTTTTGATGTTTTCAAATAAAGAGAAGATCTCACCTGGAATACAGAAGCTGAAGTGGCTTCACACATTATTCCACACCTGTAGGCTGGCTTTCTCTGAGGATGGTAAACTTTGTCTTCCCAGAAGTGTTGATAAGGGCATGATGAGAGGGTTTTCTCAAAAAGTAGCAGAAAAGCATGCAAAGGAATGATCAGAAATTCAGGTCATCCTGAGGTATCACTGAAAGAGAGACCACAGCCATGCAGCAGTTTTTGTTGCTACCCCTCTTCCCTGGATGTCCCTGTGATGGTTATAACGCTCTACAGAATGGAGCCGGAGCTCAGAGCCTGCCATAGCCTGCAGGACAGGACTGATAATGACCAAACTGCACAGGGACAAAGTCCCTAAAACCTGTCCTAAAGGTGTTTGGTTATAGACTTTACTTTTCTAGCTGGTGTTTTTTGTGATGAGATTGTATGTAGGAGTTAATAGCTGCTGCTGTTAAGTGCTTACTTCAGAACCACTGGGCCACTGAGGAATGTGAGGCCAGTGCATGAGCATTGGTGACTGAAGGTGTCCCAGTGCCATACTGGAGCAGGAAGGCCAAGCACTGGGAATGTGCAAGCATCTCTGTGTGTGACAGGTCTCAAAGACACCCTCAGGGTCTATTCCCACCATCAGCTGAGGTTCAGGCACCTGATGACAATACCAGGAGCCTCTCCATAACCTAGTTGCTTCCTATGAAGTGCTGCTAATCCTCTGGCAACAGCTGGCAAGAGGAGCAAGAAGGAAATGGAACACTTGCTGGGAGACCATTATGGGGAACCTCATCAGTGGGAGGTTTCCATCAGTATCCACAAGGTTTGAGCACATAGCTCAGCTCCTGGATAATACATTACTGATTACTGCTGGGTCTGACAGAGTGAGGACATCTTGGCTATGTGGAAATGCAAGTAAGTAAAATCCACACCAGTAATGCTTGTGAACTGCACTGTAAGGCCAGTGCTATATAGAAAGCATCCTACTCCCCGCAGGGTTGACACAATCCTGGTTGTTGGTTAAAACAAAGAAAAAAGAGAAACCCAACACTATTTGGTTTAGGTAATGTCATATATCTGGGTTGCTTGTTGAAATAGTAGGTAATGATATGCAATCCTCTGTTGTAACTGCAGCATAACCATGGCAATGAATAAGTGGTGGTGTGACTTTGAAGAAAATAACTGTTTGCACTAAGAACTATATTCCATTTTATTAAATGATGTCTTTAAGAAAGACTTAGTCAATAATTAACTAAGTGAGCAAAATCAAGATTTGTACTTTTTGTTAAAGGGATGTTTCTGGACAGGATGCTGTACACATTTGTCAGGACAAAGTATAAAACCTCTTTGATTTCAGCAGAAAAGAATGTTAATTCTGTGTCTTCATTTCTGTTCAAGCGAGCCAGTAGCTTTTTGTTGTGTTAGTGTAGCTGATCAGAAATGAACCTAGAAAGAGTAACAAATTGTTAATTGGACTCTCTAATTATAATGTGGCCTGACAATAGGTGAGCACAGTATTTATGTGTACAGAGATATCAATTTCTTTTTGCTTTTTTATTTTATTTTATTTAAAAAAATTTTTTGCTTTCCTTATTTAACTTATTCTGTATGTCTGGGAAATAAGCAGGTTTTTAATCACCAAGGATTGTAGGATACCCAGACACACTATCCAAGTGAAGAAATGTACCCCAGGTCCAGTTTCAGAGGCCTGGTGGGGCAGTGCATCCTCACTGGTGCCACACAGTGTCCTGTGGCCACTGTGAAACTGGCCCCGTGCAGCTCCTCTGTAAAACATCAGCATGAGTGTGTGGGCTGTGCAGCAAAGCCAAATTGTAACCAGAGACACCTCAGAAATACAGCTTCTCAAAAACCTTACTTCCCCCTTTTCTTCTGCAAAAGAAAAGTCCTGGGGAAAATAAGAATCAGTATTGGAGTAAAAAATACAAATAATGCAGAAATGGATGTTGTGGTACCTTGGCTCCTGTGCTGCCTTGGCTGCTGTTTCACAGAGTACAGATTGGCAAGGCTCCCCAACAGAATTAGCTTCAGCAGGAAAATCCAATGAAGGATTGATTTATAACTGTTGGTTGAAGGAGCATCTGCCAGTTGTTGTCTCTATAACGTAAATGTTCATAATGTAATGTGACTTATTTTGAAGCAGGGAAAGCTTGTGTGCCCATTGAATACAGATATGATTCAGACCAGCCCAACTCTCTCAACTTTCTCAGAGGGCTGGATTATAAAATTCAGCTTGGTTTTAAACTGGAGTCCCTCAAGATCAGATATGAAATATTTAAATATACTGTACTGTTTTGTAAAAAAAAAATATTGTTCCTCAGATTGCAGACCCAAATTTTCATTAGGGTAGGTATGAAGAGGTGGGGACAGCTGTTTACCAGATTCTATTTTTTTTTTTGTGCCAGATGAAAATAACATAGATTTCAGCATCAGAGATGAAATTTCCTGAAATCCCAAATTAGGTAAAGAAAGTTTAGCACACAGAACTCATAAAACATTTCCCTTCTGAAAGCTTGTTGGATTTCTGCACAGTGAAAAAACAGTATCATAGTTTAGGACAGGAGACGGATGCCATGTTATATCTGTCAAATATAAAGAGGAGAAAAATGATTTTGTTATTTGAAATCTGATCTCTGAGAAAGCTTCACCAGAGCATTGCTGTTAACATCACTGCTTCTACATGAATGTTGTCCCATTTTTTTTATTTTTTAAAGATGTGCTCAGCATCTATGATTAAAATTAAACTGAAAATAATGTTATCCTCATCACATTCCCTAACCATGTAGTCAAGGCTGATTCAGATGAGAAAACCACCTAATGAATCATCAGACTTTTTTCCTGGACTCCCTATGCAGGCCATGTTACCTTTAATTTCAGTTTTTCCTACAAAATCATTCTTCTACATATAAGTCAGGCTGAGGTAATAATTCAGTGTTGGGATTCATTTTATTAAATTTGAGCCAGTCAACATGGATTTCTTTAAGCCAGCAGAGATCTAGAAAATATAGTCAATAAGAATTAAGGCAAAATTTATCTCCCCATAAGATAGGCAGTTATGCCAGGTCAGATGGATTGCACCCTAAAAGAGAAATGCATATTCCTCTCAATTGCTTACAACCCCAGAGGAGCAGCTGAGCTGGAGATGCTGCATTCTACACCTCTGCAGTTGTCTGGGGTCAGGAGCCTTCACAGTGTCAGAACTGCAGTGCATCTGTCATATCTCCCTTTATTCTCAGGCTTTAAGAACATTCTGTTAGAACTGAATACCACTGAAATAAAAAGTCATTTCTGGAATTTTGCATCCAGAGTCTGGACCTTTTTTGTAGAATTCCTCCACAGATGAAATTTCCTGAAAAATTTAATTAAATATTTTAACAAAGTCACTTGCTTTCTATTCTTTATTAAAGTTTGTGAGAGATCTCTGTAAGAGTCTAGTCAAATGTGATACTTTATATATTCTACCTTTTGTAATCTCCAAATCAGAAGATTTTAGTACCATTTTTTGAGAATGCCTTGTCCTTATCCCTGTTTTATTTGAGCATGCATGCATATTTAGAGATACATAAGTATATAACAATAATTATACAGAAATATAGAATAATAGAACAGAGACCCAACAGTAGACTATCGAGAGATATAAACCCTGAATTTTATATGTGTATATATAGCTATACAAAAGGGTATTAATTCTGTTATTATTTTTAAAATAATGTCAGAGCATGGAAGACAGGTTGGATAGGGTAGGGTGTCAGAAAATTAAATATAAGGAAAGCCACCAAATTACAGGTGAGTCTGTAGAAAAACTTTACTAACAATAGAATAAGGTAATCTTGGGAGTTACAGTCTCTTCATCAGTCTATGGGAAAGCAGAACAAAGAGATCAGAAAATGTATACTTAAAGGATGGTGATTCAGAGCTCATAAGGAAATATGTTATTGTAGTATGAGTAAAAGGTCTATGGGAAATATTTTCCTTGGGAGACCAGGAAATGTCTGAAAAAACTAAGCCACGGGGTGCATTAAAGAGAAATGTTTCCCTGGGTCACCATTCCTTTTACAGAAGGAAAGAGGAATCTATTAAGTCAGGAATGGGCAGTAAGATCAAGGGAAATTAATGAGCTGGAAGAGAGACTTTTAGGGCTATAGTAAGGCTCAGACCAGTGGGCTGCCCTGAAATAGGATTCTGCTTTCCTGAAAACCAGTGATAACTTCATGCAGCTGCACATTAGATAGTGCAGATAGCAGAGGAGAAATTGAAACCCTGGATGTGCTAGATTAGCGTTTTCCCTCTATTTCCTCCATTTATTTTCCAGATGGCATACTGTTTCCCTATTATGTCTTATTTATTTATTCCCCTTCCAACTCTATTAACCTCAGTGGATCAACAACAGAAATGACTATGGCCCATTGACTGCAGAATCTTATTTGATATTGACTGTTTTCTTTAGGATGATTTGATTGACAGAAATTATTGCAGTAGATGTGTATTGTAATTCGTAATGGAACATTTTATCTATTTGAATCCAGATAGCCTTTCGTGCAAAGTCCCCATTTGTAATGCTGCTTACTGGGATCTTTGAATCTTTATTGTATCAAATAGCAGTTATTTGTAGGGGCAGCTAAGAGCTGGGGAGGATTAATGCACAATCCTACCACACTTAAATATCTGCCTGTTTTCATCTTGTTCTCGGTCAGCACTGGGAATGAATTTGGTCACCTTACCCTGGTACATATTTACAAAACTCAAGGAAGTGACATGGAACTTGATGCAGTCAACAGTCTCACTTCAAAGGGGCACCAGAATTGAAATGATAGAAATCTCACGGCCCAGGATTGAGGTACTTTGCAACGTTATGTCAGATGTTTAACAATGAGCTCCACTACATTTATTTTTTTTTATTCTTTCATTCTTTCTCAAGCTCTAAACTTCTTCATCATAGATATTAAATATATATTACATGTAAAGAATATGGGAAAGGGACATAAAAGGGGTAATGCATAACATTTGGCTGTTTTTGGCAGGACCCACAACACAAATCACTGCTTTAAAAAGCTACAGATATTGTATTAGCTTATATTTGAAGTGCAGGAAAATAACTACTCCCTGGTTTGATGCTTTGTGAATTGAAGGATAAGACCTTCTTGGGTATTGAATCAAGGCAATTCATGCTTGTGGCCTTGGGGTACACAGAGCAGAAATCAGATTGTCTTAGGTAAATATGGGCTAAAGTTTGGCCACAGATGGCTTGTTTCCACAGCCAAGTGAACTATCTCAGGAAAAGTGGACAGGATCCAGGTTGAATGCAGACAGATGTCAGGAGAGGGAGGCAGTACAGTGGGGCAACTGCTCTGTCCTCCCCTGGCACAGTTCTTGCACTCTGCCCAGGAGGTGCTGCTGGTATGGGGCAAGAGGGGAAGACAAACCCTACCTGCAGCTAATAAATCTGAAAAATCTGCAAAAACACCACGCTAATGGTACCCTCCTGCTCAGAACTGTGTCCTCTCTTAAACTGTACACTGCCCATCCTGCTGCTGAGGCAGCTGGGAGCCCATCTCAGCACTCTGCTGCACGGGCAGGCACGTGCTGCATAAAAGAAATCCTGGGTGCCAGTGTGCCACAGAGGTGTGGAATAATTGTTATACTCTATAAGTGATCAGCAGCTTCTGACACTGGCCAAGATGGAAATCAGAACAAAATATTGTTTTGTTTTGATCTCAATTTTAGCAGTTTAATTCTTCTGGCATTCTCACCAAAACAAGAAAAGAAAGGAAAAGAAATCTGAATTGATTTTACTTGGATGAAAACAAAAATGTGTTTGATTTCTGTGAGGGTTTGTTTTCTCCATGTCCCCTCTTTTTCTCTCTGTTTGATTAACTTCCATTAAACTTTGGGACAAAACATTTAAACTAGAGAGAAAAATTTTTCCATGAAATAAAATTGTATGCTTTCCTATAGGGGGTTTTTAATTTCTTTGTCATTCAATATGCTAATTAAAAAACACCTAAAATCTCAGATACATTCTCCTGAAAAAACACCAAAAAAAGCATTTTTTGTAGCTTGGCATTTGGAAGCATTACATTTTATTCTGCATAGAAGAATCAAATATTGTTCTCACAAAGCAACAGCACACATATGCAAAACACATTTCTTTTGCAGGTATAATACCCTTGGATAGCATTGCTCAGATACCACCAGTCTTCCTCTCCTTTCATATATCAGCCTCAGAGGACATAGAAATATGCATTATGAAATTTATGGCTATTTCAAACTGTACTAGGGCAGCCATCCTCCTTTAGTAAAAACCTTTTTGATACAAGGGGTCCAACAGAGTTTCCTCACTTGTTTTCTAACTAGGGTTTAAGTATCTAGAAGATCTTTGTTA
Source organism: Hylia prasina (assembly GCA_013397195.1). Lineage (NCBI taxonomy): Eukaryota > Metazoa > Chordata > Aves > Passeriformes > Sylviidae > Hylia > Hylia prasina. The sequence continues at coordinate 368,621 of VYXD01005580.1, read as the reverse complement.
TTTTTCTTCCTGGAAATGGCTCACCAGCAGTCAATCAGTGTTAAATTGCACAGTCCATTTACATTATACATAGAAATACAAAACGCTTATGTTATGTTTGTCACTAACAGCTGCATTTTGACCTATGTTGCAGTTATTACCAAATTAATTTTTCTTTTCTTTTTTTTTTAAATATAGCATCATATCACTCATGAAGCAGTTAGGAAGAGGGAGCTCCTGGGTCTGAGATGCCTAACATAAACAAAGACTATTTAATTTTGATTTGTTAATATAGTAAAGAATATATGACATTGAATGACAGGCAACAAGAAGTCTTCTTTAGGAATATGTAAGAGTAACTCTTTTTCCAGATGTCAACATTAAAGAAGCCTGGACTTTGAGAAGCAGAAGGCATCCATGCTTATGTAAACTATGGACAAAACACTCTTCTAAATTGTTTTAAGTGTGCTTGGTTTTATCTTATTCAAGCAAAAACTAATAAATGGTGTGAGTTATCTACTGAGCAGGCCATGATGTGAAGAATGGAATGGGGCTTTGCTCAGCCTTTGCCCCAGGTGTTGCCCACCTTGGGACGGCAGCTCTGTCCCTGAAATGTCTGCCCTTGCAGTGATGGGACCATTCCCAAGGGAAATGTTGTTCTCTGTGCTATACAAATAGCACACTCACCTCGCAGATGAAGTGCTTCAAGGTCTCCTCTCACCATGAAAACCTACGACTCCAGTCAGCTGTTCAGTACTGAGGCAATGCTTCTTTGGGGGAAAGATTCAGGGTATTAGACTGCTCCCCTCATTCCTGCAATGTGGAGGCAGGACAGGCTTTCTTTGCCGTCTTTCACAGGATTTTAAGCTTTTGTGGCTGGTGGAAAACCCAATCTGAAATCCCGGGTTAATATTGTTATCTGGTACATGGTGTAATGCATGGACAATTTCAAAGGTTTTAAACTGAAAGTATAATAACAACTCTTGTGTCTGACCTTCTTCTTCCAAATTGCACTTCCTTTTAGTGTCCTCTATCTGTTCTGGGCAGCAGATAAACTTTCTAAACTCTACTAAAATAAACTTATGGGATAAGATACATAAGTGTGTAGAAAGAGCATCATAATAGCAGGTAAGAAAAGAAATCCAAATAAAATAATAATGAACTGGAACCAATTTTAATCCATGAACCTTGAAATAATTGTGTTTCAACATTTCAATAAAAATTCCAAGATAGACTAGATGCTTCCCTGGTTTCCAGTGATGTTTTTTATGTGAACCAGAATTCACAGTTTATCTTTCTACAAATACCTCCCATGGAATTTCAGTGGAGTATAAGTGCAGGTGGAGCAGCAGGTTAAGAGCTGGGGGGCAGACTGCTGGAGATCTGTTGTTACTGTAAGGAGGTCAATGGTATCATTTAGTGAGGAGCAGATATCTATTTTTAAGCACCTAAGTGCCACAAATAGGAACTTAGTTCCATTGTATATTCAGTGGCAAAATACAGACTCCTAAATTGGATCTTCTTGTTCAAAGTCTGAATGACTTGATCGCTATAGAATCAGTAAATATTTCCCTGATCCCATTCTTCTACTGAGTTGTGTAAGTTTGTCTCAAGTTGAATATAAAAAGAATTGCCTTCATGACCACTGGAAATATGTATGGGATCAAAACCCACTTTCCTTCTTTTTTTCTTCAAAATAAGTAATACACTACTGACAAGCGCAGTCAACCTAAAGACACTCTCAGTAGATGATTCTGAATTAGCCACTCCTTTCCTCTCTCTGAATACAGTGGGCAACCAGTGGTAATTGAAAGGTGCCTAGTTTTTTGGAGAGCAGAGTAAACCATAAGGACATACAAAAGTGAAATAAGTATTTTGCTGTTCTTTCTACTGCAGCAAATGAAAAATCTAACAGAGATCTGCTATGCAGAGCAACACATGCCAGCATGGTGGAGGACAGCTGGAAGAAGAAATGCATATTGTGAATTGTAATAACAATGGACAGGTGTATGAGAGATTTCTGAACCCAGGAACATGTTCCTGAAACTTGGCACAGGTTGCTGTTTGCTCCTGGGCTGGCATCCAGCAGAGAGTGAGCGGAAGCGAAACTGCTGCGATTAGTTTCGCAGTGTGCACAATTTGAGATTCACCAGAAACCCAGGTATACCAGAGAAACATTTATAAATCACACCAGAGCAGCTGTCAGGCAAGAGATTATGATCACACAACGTTTGGTGTAATCTACGGGACCTTAAGAAAATAGAGGGGGAAGGTCAGATTCACACTCAGGACAGTGAAAGGGAAAACCTAAAGATCACCAAACTGCTAAACCAACAGGTTTACTACCTGTGATATTTTTAATAGTAATTAATTATTTACTTAAGTCTATATTATTTGACACTAAGGGTAGAAGTTGAGCATCTTTTCTGTTAGACACAGTGGTACCCTCAATGCATAGCAGAGAGAGACAGGTACCCCCAGAGTACAGACGTGCCTCTCAGTACTACTGAATAAAGAGGAAGCCATATGATTACTGTAGATAGACAAGGTTGAAGCCATGTAAACAGGACCCCAAAACTGAAATAATATCTTAGTGAACAGCAAAAGAAAGCACCATTATGCAAAAATCATAAATGAAAAAAAAGTAATGGCACAGAAAGTCTTTTTTGTGTCTGTAATACTTCTTGGAGCCTGAGTATCCCCAGGCTGGATTACATCTCCTTTTTTTAGGCAGTTTTTATTGAAATTATTAACATTAGGTATATTTAAAATCTGTCTCGGTAGACTATAGAAATTAATTTATTTCACCTACTATTTTTAAACATCTGCAGTTTAGATCTTTCAGGGGTCAAGTGAATCCACTCAAGGCATCTGTCTATTTTACAAAAAGATTTCAGTCATGGTATTTTCAAACTATGCACTATCCATTCATTTCAAACTATCCATTTAAAAATGGATTTTCTGGTTAAATAATCTGAACAAAGGTTTTCCTGAGGCTTTTATCAGTGACTCCAGGATGTATCCTTTGAGTATTCAAAACTGAACTCTTTCTGTAACTACTATGATCTTACAAAAATTTTATCAAATTGCACAGAGTCATTTTCCTTCTGATACCATAAGAAAAGCATTTTTTTGGATGAGGTTAAAAATCTTTTCCATCTCATAAGAAAAATAAATCAACAGAGTAAAAAAAAATAATGTTTTATCATATATGCTATTCATTGAAACCTAAACAAAAATTGTCCTGCTAAGTTTCTCCTATGCACATATACATTTCTCATAAACATATCCTCATATGCTTATGTCTCTCAGGGTAAATCTAGAAATGCTAATATTTGAAGAGTAGTATGGAAATGAGCACAAAGGATGCCTTGGGTACAGGCAAAGGTTGGCTGCAGAAATCAAAATGAAAGGAGAGATTTAATGTCCCAAGCAGGAAGATATTCAAACATACTTTGAATTTTGAATGCCCAAAGGAATTAAAGATGTGCTAATGTTAAACATATGCTTAAGTATCCTTTCTGGCTGTCAGCATATTCTTGAACTGAACATGATCCCATGTCTGGAAGTAAGAGAGTGTCCAAGGTCAAAATAAAATAAAAAATAATTACAATAAATAAATAAGTAATGCACATGTTTTATTCTCTTTCAGGGCACATAAAGTTTTCTGGTGTGCTGTCACACATTTAAAGAAGAAACATTGGTAGAAAAGAAAACATCCTAAACCACAACATGAAAATCCATACTGATGATATAAATGTTGAAGGATCTGTCCAAATAAATCAGGAAGACAGAGGATCACACAGCTTTAATCTGTATGAAGTTATTGTGTAAGCCCATATTAGAAGGCAGTAACAACAGCCTGGAGAATGGGATTGTTCTGGGAAAAAATAAAATAAAATGTCCAAGATGCAGCAAAGCCTTTGTCATTAGTAAACACTAGGACAGGATCCAACTGACAGACTTCTTTGTTAATCTTTGCTCCATTCTCTGTAACATTAATTATTTGCATTTGACTGGCAGTCATCTATTCCCAGTTTGGACAGTTTCCCCATTAGTATACCAGGCACATGACTTGTACAGGAGTTATGAGGCAAAACAGTGACTACATTGGACTGGACTGGAGCAGAGGTCTGGCTGCATGAGTCAAATATCACAGGAATTTGTATGTGAAGAGTGTTTACCCAGACTTTTCAAGCTCTTGGAAACACATAGTAGGGAAGAGAAAAAAAAACAAAAAAACAAACGAAAAAACCTCCACCAAAATTCCAATCCTTTCATTTTAAAAGTCCTTGTTTTTTCACCTGTGAGCCGTCATTACCAAGGCATTAGCACAAGGCTTCTTTTCCTCTCTTGCCCAGATAAAGTGTCTCAAGATTTATTAATTATAAAAGTGTCAGTCCTATGGTCATAAAGCATAATCTCTATTCTCCCACTGCCTTCTGGCTCACAAATATATGGATATCCGTACATATATACACATGTATGCCCATATACAAATATATACATACAATGGTTGCAATTTGTATCTATTTGCCTTCAGGAAAAAAAAACACACACAAAACCAAACAAAACAGCAAACCCACAATAGACAACTATTTGAATGAGTGAAAATTAAACGTTGGCATTACAAGGTGATGATATTCATATTTGAGAGAGAAAAAGAAGAAATAAGTGTAGCTTAGAAATCTGTAGTGAGGTCATGCACCCATGGACAGAGAGATGGAGCTTGAGGCGCAGACCTGGAGCAAATCACACCATGACAGCAGCATACAAAGGACCCGGTTGTGCATTTGAAAACATGAAAAAGAAACATGCTGTGCCTGAAAAGGTAAGTGTTTGAAAGTACAACAAATGTAGCTCTGATTCATTTTGTGGAGGTTTGTAGGTAGAAGGACTAATTTGTTCCTAGGAATGGTTTCTTAGGGTCACAGTTTGACATCCAAAGCTTAACACTGTGGTGTACAGCTCTTCCTATGCAGTTTTTTCTCAGCCAGACTCCTGGATCCTCCTCTGTAAACATTGCAGCTGTGTCTTCCATAGGATACAATAGAAAGAGAGTGTTTTAATCTTGCTGGCAATAAACGGGCAGTTGTTTACCGAAGAGATTATGTGTAGAACCAGCAATTGAAACTGGTCTGCTATCTCCTTAACTGTCCAGTCTGTAAGTACTGTTGCTTTGGAATGACATTACACTACTCTCAGGTTAAGTAGAATATTAAATACAACCATAAATGGTATTAAATTTGCATTAAATAGAGATTTCCCCTTATAAAAATAACCAAATGAGTTACTATCTCTGGTTAGAGCATATAAACAGTGTCAGCTGTCTGATGTGGAAGAAAGGAAAAATGATTTAGACACTTTGCTGCATCCTAGTGCTTTCTCCTGGTTTGACAAGTCTATTCCAGCCATGTTTATTCTTGGCAATTTCTGTGCTGTTCTATCCAGTGCTTCAAAGAAATGGGGGGCACATGTCAAGAGGAGAGGAATGGGAAGTTGCAGCAGCCATTGTGCATCGAGCCAATGCCTTCCAGAAACATATTGCTGTTTCTGGAAGTGGCTTTTTCTGTCTTGAGGTAAATTATTTAAAGACTAATTGTTTGACAACAGATCTAAATGAACCTGGCAATTTCCCTGCATTAGATCAGACCCATAAACCTCTACTTTAGCCTTCTGTTTCTTAAAGGGATGAGTAAAAGTCTATTTAGAAAGTTGCATGGAACTGAAAAATTAGGAGGTATCCCACTCACAGATAAATAAGTGGCTTCCTATCAAGAGTGCTTGAAAGCTGAACTAGAGTAGATTAATTCAGGTAAGTGACTGCATGGTAGGAAGGAAGGGTCATGGACATACTTTGGAAACTCAAATTTACATAGAGACCCCTACATGAACCAGTCATGCTGGCATAGCATTTAATAGAAAATTCATTTTGGCACCTATCTCTGCATTCACTAGCCAAATTTAACTTATTTTGTCAGATGTGGACAGAGCACAGCTGAACATAAATAGTGGAAATAAGTAGATAAAGAGCTAAGGAAATCCAGCCAGATACTAAAGATACAAAATAACCAACTGCATGGTTTACATAGAATTGGCATTTTGAGGTCTGTTTGTTCTTGGACAAGAGTAAAGTAATTTCACTCCACTGTGAAGTAAAGTGGATACAGCTGAGATACCTACTGCTGTAAAATCACAGGTGGTAATCTCCTTCCACAAAGAGCACCAAAAATCCCTCTGTGCCTTTATCCGGTGAAGTTGTCTTCAAGCTGACTTAGAATCTTCTAGAAGAGATGTCCCTTTTCTTGGTGACTCTTCTTGTCAGATTTTAACATTGATGCTTTATTCTCTCATGGAGGAGAGCTAGTATTTTCTGATGACTTCAAGCTACATCCCAAGCAAAGGAAGAACAGATATATTTGATATGAATATGAAAATTTTTAAATGCTTAAATTGATAAAAATCAGTATCTCCAAGGTACATCCATATGAGTTTTGAAGGAAAATGTCATACACATCAAATGATATCTGTGGTGGCAGAATTCATTTCAGAAGTACTAACATAAAACCAAAATTATCAGCATAAAATGTATTTGATGAATGTCTGAAAGAAATAAAGACATTTTGCTCTGTTATAACAATGAAATGTAATATAATTTGCAAACATGATCTGGTTTTTTTCATATCTGTTTCTAAGGGTCCTTCATACAGATACTGAGCTCTCATGCTGACTCACCCTCTTATCAAACAGATGGATCTGCTCACTTCCAGGAATGTGAGAGAATTAGGTTGTTTCTGAGAACCAGATGGATATAAAGGCAGAAACAACAGCAAAGGACAAAGCTGGTGTTGCACTTTACAGCTTCTTTTCTGTTTCCAAGACAGCATAAATGGCAAATGCAAGGAAAGGGGCAACTTTAGCAGAGATTCAGCAAGGGCAGCAGGTGAGAAAATCCCTTCTCAGTTCTGTGGCTGCTCATGTGCACATGCCTCAGACAGGCTGTGCTTCACTCACCTACAGTTTGCTCAGCTGGTAGAATTCCTTACTTGTCCACAAGTGGGGATTTGCCTGGAGGTTCTTCTGGATATGCTTATACCATTGCCAAGTAAGCTCACAGGATCAAGATGAACTTAGCAGAATTTCTCCCATGCTAACAGTTCATCTTCTCATTTTCCCCATATGGTAATCTGGTATCTGCACAGCTTTTCTGATCCAACTGCTAAATTTTGTTTGCCAGCATACGCATGTTGGTCTGTAAGAAGGGATTCCTCCATACTAGACTAATAGCCCTGAAGTAAAAGAATTCTGCAGGCATTTCATGTTGCTGTTAAGGAGACTGATCAATTACAGACAGCTCTCCCTCTTTGAAAAACTTCACAGAGACAGAAAATTATTATGAGAAATAATAGAAAGACTGGAAGCTGATTTCTGAATTCCAAAAGATAAAACAACAAATCTGTTCACTACTTAGTAATATGACCTTATATAAATTTTTTTTCTTACTGCATGGATTTGTTTGTTGTTTCTTTGTTGTTTGGTTTTTTTAATATATTATTCTCAATAAAACATTTTTTTCTGCATGGTGTCTATTCAGCATGTGCTTTTTATGTAATCTGGCCTCTATAAACTTCGTAATGAATGGAACCAAGTTGAATAACTTTCTCAGAAAATAAAACTGATTCAATATTTCATGAGAGATTTTCACTGCAATGGAAGCCTGGTGTGCTCCAGAGTGCAGCAATTGGCACATCTAAATGACAAAGTGTAAGAAGGATTACCAGCTACTAGTTTTATAAAAGTCCACTGGCACTAAGAACAGTCCTGCTATCACAAGACTTCAAGGATAATAGCAAACTGAAATGAAGCACTCATTCTTTTTTAGCAGAAAAAAAAGTTGTGATAAAAATGTTTTAAGTTGATGGAAAAATGAGGGGAAATGGTTTAATATTTAGAGCTGAAAAATACTGCTTGAAAAGCAATGTTTTTGAAGAAATTCTGGTATTGATCAGGCGTAAGTGCTTCAGGCAGTCATTTACTGAAGGCTTGCAGCAAAACAGAAGTAAAAGTTGTTTAAACTGATAGACAAATTTTAATGCTATAAAGATGTTGATAAGAGAATATGCTTTCCCAGAATGCTTCTGACAGCAGGAGGACTTTATTCTTGGGTTTTTGCCTTAGGGCATTTGTTTCATTTTTGTTGCTTTCAACAGAATTGTTCATGTGAGTCTGGGTTATTCACATGCCTTGGAGTTATTGGTCTCACCCAGACTTTGCAATCAGAGACACAGAACCTGATACAGTTGACTGCTCACAGAAGTGTGAAGCTGAAAATATATAAGAGCATCAAAGTATTTTACACTATGTAGAGGATCTTCTGATATATTTACACAGATAAAAATTGAAATTGATGCTCATTAATATCTTCCTGAGAGACACTTACTCTTATATTTCAGAAAATGACACTAAGCACCATTCTGCCCCTTTGAATACTCTAATATGCTGAACCAAAGCTTAAAGTCAAGCAGATATGTGAGTGCGTTAAGGAATAGGTATGGTTTTTAGTTCACTTCTGTTGGAAAGGGGTGAAAAATGCTATCTATCTTCCAAGGGATGCAAATGGGAATAAAGATTCATGGGTTCCACCATTTAAATGAATATGACACTCGCATAAAAAGAAAGTTATTTAATATTTTATCTAATTTTATGTAGTTCTCTATACAATGGTATTTGTGGCTGTGTTACATTTTTATTTTATTGATTATTCTTATATTTTGCTAACAGTGGGTAGATGGATAGAACTACTGCTAGCTTGCCTGGTGTGCTGGTTTGAAAGCAAAACCAGTGGGAGACTCCAAGTCAGAAGTACAATTTAATAAGAGCAAAAGAAAAGAAGTAAAATAAAGTAAAATAAAATAAATTCTATAGTATAAAATACCACTGACAGAGTCAGAATACAACCTGACACCCTGTTAGGGTGGTGGTAGCAGTCCAGATGAAATGGTCTTGTCGAAGCAGTGGTCTTGTAGAAAGGTCTGGTAGCTCTTGTCCTCCGTTAATCCAGTGGAGGAAAGGCTGGCTATGCTGTCCCGAACCCAGGATTATATGGAGGTGGGAATACTTGGCTCCTCCCCCTGGGCGGAGCATCTCACAATGGGCTGATATCATTCTATGAGTCATGTAATGGGTTCTTGATGGCCCATTAAACTGAAATGGCTTCCGGAGGGAGTTATCTATGAGTCATGGGGCAAGGCATTGATGGGCCATTAGCAGAAGATAAGGGAAACACTGCCCCACCTGGTTCCAACACCTCATGAATCCATACTTTGGGCACATCTTACATTTTTAACCTAGGACACCTGGGAGAAATATATAGAACAATATCCAGCAGAGGAGAGGATATTTTGTATCACTGACTCAGAAAGGAAGACAAATTTACACACTAGGCCCAATTTCACATATTCTGGAGGAACACCTTTTTTATGAACTTCAAGATTCTTTTTTTTAATGTCAGTTGTCAAGAAAAACCCGTATATTAATGACAGTAAATCACTATTGTGTTTAAGAACTCTCTCTTCTTGGCTACTTAAAAATGACCATTACATACACATAAAAAAACCAGGCAAAAAACATAACAGCAACAACAAAAGAAACAAACAAAAAAGTCCCAAGATGACACATCTCTCAACATAACTTTTTAGAAAAATATAAGGGTTTGTAGTTGTTTGGTTGGTGTTAGTTTTTATTCTGGATCTAAAATGGTGTTTCTAATCCACTAAAATAATTGCAGTTTACTTTCTGCAAAGCAGGTCCAAAAATCACATTGAAATTCAGGGAGAACCTAAGTTTTAATTTCACATTTTTCTCTATTTGATTGATTTTTTGTGTGTGTTTTTCTCATGTTAGAAATTAAAATAAATTCTGACAATTCACATAGTTTCCATGAGACAAGTTCTTGTTTCAAATTTCTCTGTATTTTTAGTTTACTCATCACAGTGCCTGATTTTCTAGCTAAGGTTACATCTGTCAGTCTGGAAGTTCTCCTAGAATTCAAAATTAGTTTGATAATCTGCGTGTTGCCAGAACTTTAGGTTGACATCCCAGAAGCTTTGTTACGTTCCCAGATTTGAAGAGGTCTCTCACCTTTCCCTTTTCTGCAGTGTGTGTGAAATTGATGCAGACATAGTTTTTGAAGAACAGGATGTCCACCAGTTGGATTGTCATCTTCCTGGAACTTAAAAAAAAAAGTCTTTCTGAACCAAGATTCCTCCTCCTGTGTATAATAAAAAGAGGAAAGGAGAGAAATATCATCCTAGGATTATGTGAGTCTAAACTCCTGGAGAGGAATCAATTTCTGCAACCACACAATTTTAAATGTTTGTATTTAAATGTGCTACAAAATATTATATAAAGACTTCATATAACTAATTCTTGTTCATGTGATCTTAAGGTAGATCTAAAACAGTAACACAGTTTTGACAGTTTTCGACAGTTGTTGACAGTTTCCTGTTTAGTTTTATCTCTATCTCCTTACATATGCAATTTTTGTGGGACTTAATCAGTAAGTATTGAAGCCACTCAATATACCCATTGCCGTCAATATCCTATTACTAATTCCTTTAAATTTTAATTAAATGTTTTCCAAATTAATAATAATACTCAATCATTACACAGGCCAATCATCTCAGTTCATGCAAATTAAAGCATAAATTTCAGAGCACTGCAGGCATGGCAGGCAGAACTAATCATGATCAATAAACAGCCTCTCTCCTAGGATTTTCAAATATTCCTAGTTAATTATATTCACAAAATGCTGAGCAACAGAAAGCAAGATAGAACAAAAAGGTTATTTACATCTCAATCACAAACTCCTTCATTAGTTCTTTTTCATTGCCAGTAATTTTGCTTTTAGCCATTATTGGCATTTGAGCATTTGCCTGAGTCTGGTCTGCTGTCCCTTTGTTTGAAAAGGATTTGAACTGCCAAACTTTCCTTATGAAGCAGATAGATTATAATGGTCACTCATGATACACAGAAATGGGTAGTGTGTCTGTTAATTTCCAAGGTATTTTAGAAGATTTATGCTTATAAAATGGGAATTATGAATGGTGAACAAAACCATAAAAAGCACACAAAAAACCTGCCATAAATCCCAAAATGTTCCACCTAAATCTACATTCTTAATCAGTTCAGAAACTTCTTCCCCTCACTTCCCATACTACGTCTCTATCTTTTTTCCCCCAGGATTTAAAGCAGATAACCATAAAATCTTACCAAAATAACAAATTTTCCTTAATTTTGATACTTGCAAACAATGCAAGTCTCATGAGAAAATTTCTGTTTATTAACTATTTTCTGCTTTACTTGAATTTTTAAAGTAAAATAGAGGGGCAGTAAAGCACTTCAGATGAATACTAGAACACTTTTGTTACATGGCTGAAAATCATCTTGAGAGAACCTATTTGAAATTTAACCTCTGTGGGGGGTGTCACACAAATGTTGCTTTGAGCCATAAAAGGTATAATATACTGTGTAGAATGGATGATTCATATTTTCCTCTTTTTTTCTTCCAAGTCCAAAATCACTCCATCTCACTTCTTATCTGCTTGTATTTAAGTCTAGTATCTTGCCAGGCAGCTGTCACTTCTTACAGCTGCTTTGAGAGAGCTGTGTCAGTGTGGGACTGGGCACAAGCATGCTGTGATTTATAGCAGCAGCAGCCTGTTGGCAGAATTCATTTGACTTAACTTGCACCATCTAAAAGGACGGGCCTTTTTCCAGCCTTGTCTTCCAGGAGCCTGTATTGTCTTTGGAGAGAAGTTGACATCTCCAGAAAGTGATGCATCTACTGCCAAAATGGGTGTTATATAACATATTCCTTTTCCTTCAGCAGCACTGAGAACACAGGCGATTGCTTAAGCCAGTAACGTCACTTTCACGTGGCTGAAGCCTGATGGAATGGATACAGACTTCTCTCTTATTCAGATGGTCAGGAGAATGTACTAACCATTCTCAGTCAGAAGGGAGCCTTTACTGGATAATTTTTGGATTAATATATCAATTAACAGTCTACTTAAACTGTATTAATTATAAGCCCTCACCACGCGTGCTCACAGAGAAGAGAGTAGTGCTGCCTTTGGCTGTGAGCAGACCAGAGCTCTTTCTCTTAAAGAGGAAGTGGGAATTTTGCTGTCTTTTCCATAAACTGAAGCAGCAATACAGCCCATGAGGCCCTTCCATCTTCTTGATTGATGAGCAAAACAATGTTTCAGCAGCTGTATTGATCTCCTTTATCTGCTAAATATGAGGATGTGGATCAGGGGGAGGTTGTAGGGGAACAACAGAGTGAGGAAGGAACAGGGCCTGCTTTGTATGCTGGATAATGAGGGAATGAAGCCAGAAACTCTTATATGCCTGTCCTTATTACAAAATATGGAAAAAAAAGGAAATCAAATTTCACTATATAGTATGCAGAGAGAGCTGAGGAAGGTAGCAACCAGGTGTTTTGCTTATTCGGAAGGTTCAGGACAGGGTTTTTTTTGACTGAGTGGATACAATGCACATGGAATCTGAGCCAAATCTAGGAACTGATCATGAGTCTTTTGGCTTCAGGAGGCTTTGGAGCTGTTTCTTAGAGCTTAAGTCACTCCTGTTTATCCCTGCAGTGCTCAGAAGGACAAAGAGAGAGCTGTGAGCTCTGCACAATGTGCTCCTTGTACAGCAGAGACAGGTAGGTCCCAGTTAATTATTTCTGTCTTGCCCTGACACATCAAAACAGTCTGTTACAAGTTTGTCCTTCCCTTTCCCACACCCTGTAAAAAAATCTACTGCTGCTCTTTATTTAAAAGGTTCAAGGATGGCATTTCAAGAGTGGTTACTGTCCAGTGGTCACCTGTGACAGCCTGTAGACTATTATTTGCAATTTAAGTCCATCACCAATATTTTATGACTGCATCTGCAGGTACTGTCAGCTGAACAACATTTAATTCCTTGACTCACAAACTTGACAACAAATACTTGTTCATGGGGCCCATTACACTTCTAGTGGAGCTTGCAGGTTGCTTTTTTTTTTCATTTGTTCTGCTTCTTGAAATCCGAGTTTACTGTAAGATGTAAGATGTTCATGAGCAATAAAGTCATAAAAGAATTAAAGAAGGTGATAGATTAAAATCTTGTCTGGCACACTGGTTATTTAAGAGAAGGAAATAGGCTTCATTTCCTCTTAAAGGGATTTTTTGTTGTTGTTCCTTCCTATATTTTGAAAAAATATATCTGTTGGCCTATTCAGGGCCTCCCCTTGCCCCCATAAGGTAATGGGAGACCTTAATTTAAAAATATACACCATTACATCTTTCTTTGAGTATCATCCTACTGTTAAAAATGTTTTAGAATGTGTCAAAGTTTAAGGTTGCACCCATGTTAATATTTCCTAAACTATGACAGTACTTGGCAGTTACAGACTTTGGCTTTTTTTTCAGACTTAAAATTAGAAATTGTATTACTCAGTTGACTTTAAAGGGTAATTTAAATTCTAAGCATAAAGACTATCTTTCAGAAACTATTTGTAGCAAACAAAATGACAGAGAGATTCAAAAGGTTTTCTAGTCCAATAGCTACCAACTGATGGACCCCAGTATATAAGAAATATTCCACAACATAAATAAAAAAGAAAAATATCCAAGCCCTCCTCTAAGACCCAGGTAATAAAAGAAAATAGGAAAACTAAAAATAATAAAGACTCAAATCTCAACTTTTTCTGAATGGAGATGAATATTGAAGAAACATACAAAGCCTTTTATAGTTTTATGTTTGAAAATGCATTACATAGCTCTTAAATGCTTTCCAAAACATTTATGTGATACTTAGAATGACTGAATAAAGGCATCAAGTTATGACCTTTTACTGTCTAACTTATCTTGAAGATCTCCAATGATGGCATTTCCACAAATTCTCTGAGCAGTCTGTGCCAGTGATTTAGAATTTCCTAATAGACATAAGCTATAGTTCTTACTGCACCTTGGCTCCACCACTTTTTATTCTCTCTCTCACAGATATGGAGAACAGGTTACTCCCTCTCTTTAGCAACAGCCAAAAGTGAACACAGGATTCAAATTCCTCACGTGACTAAAAATGCCTGTTTACCAGAATGTAATTATAAACCCTTATCTTGCATCTCCTAAGCCAACTACTCACATTTGTCTCACTAAAACTACAGAGGTGATAGAAGATGAAAAGTTTGAAACTTGTTTAACTAGAAACTATAGATTCACAAAGAAACAACCTGCCCCCTTTATAGAAGGATCCATTTTTTGTCTGGAGAGAACTGGAAAGGTCTTAAATATACTAATCTAAAACTTTTTTAGCAGTACTTCTCTATTGCCTCTGGCAATATTCTATGAGATGTCTATATTAATATATGTATTTATTTCAAATTACTTCCTCTTCCCTCTAACTGTGTCCTGCAGATTTTATGCCAGGTAATTGCTTCTCTAAACTCCTAAAAATTGTTGGGTTTTGTCTAAAAATATGTTTAATTGTAAATTTTCAGAAACCTTGCTTGTTGCTTTAAAATTAATCAGTAGAATCAGGGAACTAATTTTAATGATGATTGCTATTTTAATGGGTGAATATTTTTAGCTAAATCTAAAATGCAAAAAGGCTTTATGGTTTGGTGGAACTTTAAGTGAGTACAAAACTGTAATACATCTACCAAGCACAGATAACAGATTATCTTAATTCAAATTATGAAGGTATTTATAGAACAGACCAGCAAGTGGCAGTACATGTTGTGCATAAATCATGAATGATAAGACTGAAATCTTTAAAATGAAACTAAATAGACAGTCAAACAAGCTTTCATGTACAGTCTTATTCATTTTAAGTGTCCTGCCAAGAATTGTAAATGCTTCATTCTGCATGACCTTATTTATTCTCCTGGAAACAATAAGTATCTCTCAATTTTAGGAAAGAAAGGAAGCAACTCTCCTGTAACTGCTGGGATGCATTTGTGTCTCAGTTAATCAAAATATGTGTACTGTAATCCTAATGTTGGCTCAGAGTGGAAAATGGAATTTTCCAGCGACCGTAGTTATGAATTGCCATGACTCATAACATATTCCAATAAATAATCACTGCCTATGGGTACTGTATTGTAATGGATCTACAATGCCTATTCCAATGGTCTTCAACCCTGGTATCTTTCATGAGAACTCTATTTTATGCAGTTTATTTTCATAGGTGAAATGTTAGAAGAAACCGCAATAAACCATAATATTTAGTATTACAGATTCCTTCAAAGTCAGTTAAATCTATTGCTAGTGACATCTTATACAGAAATTGAAAAAGAAGAAAAAGAAGAAAAAGAAAAGGAAGAAGAAAAAAGAAAAGAAGAAAAGGGAAAAGAAAAAAAGAGAAAAAGAAAAAAAGAGAAAAAGAAAAAAAAAGAGAAAAAGAAAAAAACTATCCTTCATTCTGTGAGTTAGCTAAGAAAACAAGAATGTGTGTGTTTTGATAAAATGGTACTGTGAGACTGCAATGTCTGATACTTTCTGAGATGAAAATAATGTCCACACTGTGAAGATGAACATAGAGAGAAAAAACAGAGGAACCCATTGGTGTTTCTCAAGACATCATCTCTGATAGAGAGATCACCATTATGGGAAAATGAGAAATACTGGTACTGGAGCCCTTGTAACCCCTTCTCTGCCTGTTTAGGATATTAACGGGACTGCTAAATACTGTCCCTTGTCAATCTGAGTGTTGGCACATGTACAAGTCATGTGTTGAATGACCATGGCAGTTTTTATCATGTGGTTTCACGGAGACACACAAAAAATGTTTTCGTTTTGCATCCCTGTTCCTGAGGTTGCTTAGCATGAGGGTTCTGCTTGCTCCCTTCATGAAACAAGGCTGCTCAAGCAGCATGCTGTGACATTTGTTAGTGAAATGCAGTTAGAGTTGACAGAAAAAATGTCAACTACACTTTTGAATTTCAGAAAAAGTTTCAGCACGTTTAGGTTACATTTGCAAATGGGCCAGAAGCAGTGGGTGGTGTCATTCTCTGAAGCAGCAGTCCAGAATGGAGAGAATAAATTAAGGTGAAGGAGAGTAAAGATTCAGTGCCTTTTCTAACTGATGGATTTTATATCTCCCCTTTCTCCCAGAACTGTCTTTGCTCTGTCTTAGCATATTTTTGTGTGCTCTCAGGCTTTCCTTCTAAAGATGTTCACTTTTTCCTGGAATGATTTTTGAGAGCAGAAAGAAGAACCACAGCTTTTCATATCACAAATGGAAATCGTTAGGCTGAGAGGGTCATTCTTATATTTTGAATAAAATTCATCTCATG
The DNA here is from genome assembly GCA_013397195.1 of Hylia prasina. Lineage (NCBI taxonomy): Eukaryota > Metazoa > Chordata > Aves > Passeriformes > Sylviidae > Hylia > Hylia prasina. The sequence continues at coordinate 352,300 of VYXD01005580.1, read as the reverse complement.
CAAGATGAAATATACCCAGTGGGAGAAACCAAGAGACATTCACCTGCAGATGCATAAGTGTATTCAGTATATGCATTTTCTCTGTGCACTTAGAGATTTAAATTTCTGTATCACAAGCTCATAGTAGAAGATTCCAAGACCTTAATAATGAGACTTGGATTTGGGAGGAATTTTTCTTGCTGAATTCTACTTGAGGCATTTCACTTAGTGGTAAGAGATACTTAAACAAGTATAAAGATATGCCTGTGAAGTACAAAGCATTAAAATACAGGCAACAGGACAAGGATATTCTGTACTGAGTCTTGTCCATTCTGGACGAGAAGTTAAAACTGCAAGAGGATGAGACAGGTAAGGAGATTATCTTCCATAAAGACTATGAAGTAAACCTTTTTCACAAGGTTGTTTCTTAGTCTGTCTCTTCCCAGCATCTCTTTGCAGAGTTATTTCCTAGCATTTATTATTCCATGGGATTACTCTTCCTTATGTGCAGAACCTTGTACTTTTATTTTTGAACCTCCTTCAGTTTCTGTTGGCCCAGTTCCAAGGTTTATCAAGGTGTTCTGGACTAAATCTCTGTTGTGATTTGATGGGACTTTTGGTCCCTAGGCTGCATCTGAACAACACCAGAAAATACTCCTGAATTCAGGTGTATCTCTTGTGCTGAAAGTCTCTAAAATATTGGGTTTTTTGTATTCTTGACTTTGCTATGAAAACTACATAACCTAAAAAAACTGAGAAAAGGCCCTCCTGAACCATATTTTATAATATCTCCTTTAGAAGAGATGCAATTTTCTTCCCACATAATCTAGGAGAAAAGTTCAGGTTTCCCATTTGACTCATATTTCCAATCTTTTGCTCTCTAACTTGAACTCCCTAATCAGAGGGCTGTTATACAAAAGGTTGGCAGAACCATGCAGTTAAGTACATTCGGTGTATTTCTAATCACATCAGCTTCTCAAGGACTATTTTTAAGAACCCATAAAAAAAGAAAAATCAGGGAGGAAATATGGATGAGCAGGCCAAGCATAAAGCAGAATTTTACTTATTTACAGGCATATTTACCTCCATATCATCTTGCTACTCCATTTAGGAATGTTTTGGCCTTTATTTGACTATGTCTTCTGAATATGGGTCTCTGAATGTCCCCTCAGTTCCATTTCTATTGGCCAAGTTCTGTAAGAGAGTCATTGACCAGGAACTATCTCACATTGAATTTTAGTGTTATATTAGTGAACTCCTAAAGAATTTACCTTCTTTTTCTGGATCTGTGTGCCTCCTCCAGCTGTAGACTTTGGCTACAAGACTACAAGACTATATTTAATGGGCTAGAAAATGTCAACATAAATAAGAATCAGACAAAAGTAATGCAACTCTGGCTGGAAGCTGACAATTGCTCTAGCTACAAAACACTGGATAATCAGTAACCATGGCTGTAACGTCACAGTGAGGATTCCAGACTTTGGGAATGGAAGATTTACAGCACCACATAAATTCTTCTGCACTGGCTATTGCCTTTGTTTCCTCTTGTAAAGGTAAGGGAATCCCTTGAGTGCGTGGCAACTGGAAATGTTTATTTTGGGATCTGCTGCAGACAGTATGTCCAGGTGGTGTTTTCTGATTCAAAGCTGAGGTCAATAAAAAGTGATGGAAAATGTTAGCAAAGTCTTGGCCCAATTCTCTCTGTTCATTTAGGAATCTGAATAAGACTTTCCTGCTGTTACAATATCTTCTTTGTTCTTCCTTGCCCAGCCTCTAACCACCCTCTTATTACATGGCAAAGGAAGATTAAAAGGAGAACATATCCTCCAGTTATTTTCCTCTGAAGTAATGATATAATAGGGATTAAAAAAATATCAAATAATGTGCAGGGGAGTGAAGCATATGTGGAACAATGAAACAATACAAGTTTAAATTTTCTGCTCAGATTTCTTGCAGAAGAAAAAGATGGACTAAAATGTTTCAAACCAAATACATCAAATAGGGAAAACATACCAAAAAAAATTAGGCAAAACAATTAACAATACTCATAACACATCCAGCATTTAAACTTTCTGACAATAATGGAAAAGCTTTGTGATTACATTTAATCTACTTTTTCCAATTTAAAACAAACTGTGCCTTTCTGTTCAAGGCTGAGTTCTCCTAATACTGTAATATGGTGGACAACCAACAAAAAATGTTAAGCAAAGAGTGTTTTAATGAATGAGAGATCCAACAATTCACCAATATAACAGGAAAAATAGGAAGCCATTAATACAATTGCAAATGTTAACAGATCTCCACAACCAGCTCCCAGAGCCTGTGCTGGTCTCATTCTTCCAGTCCTCAACTGTTACCTGAGCTCTCCATAGGTGATGAACTGAAGCTTTTTCATCGAGTGTATTCAGCAAAAAAAAATATGAATGCAAGGTAAAATCACAGTCAGGTGAACCGCATGATTTATTAATCAAATAAAAACAGACAAAAATGTCATATTTTAGGTCAATATGTGACAACTAGAGTGGAGTCTGCTGTTTTCAATTAAAAGAAAAATGGACGCCCAGGAAAAATAAATTGCTGAAGGACAAGAAAAAGAAAAAGTTATTCTGAGCCTCTAAATATAGAAATCTCTCCTATGCTTTTTTTATGAAAGATATGACCAGCTGCAAGAGCCATCCAGATCAGCACATTTTTTCATGATGTCTTGACCTCTTCCCTTTTATTGAATACAAGTCCCAAAGCAGAAGGGATCCTTGCACATATCTAATAAAACTGATAATAAAATAAACTAATAAAGCCAAATGGTAGTAAAAAATAATTAATTATTGATATACTGAAGCCCCTAAAAATATTAACTTTAATGGCTAATGCAACTTAATCTCTCTTTTTGTGACAATGAAGATATATTGAAGTAACATTATTCATTTCATTTCACTCATATATATATTTTAATTTGTCTTTGGTTGTCCTGTGGTAGTATGTATGTCCTGAGTTGAGAATGGATATGCTGGCAAGAAAACATGGGAGGAAATGGAAGAATAAACTCATGAGGAGATGCTCAAATGTAAGGGCTTCAGCAAAAGGACTTTTGTTATGTTCAAATAACAAAGCTTTCAAATTTTTTTTCCATATTGTCACTTTTTATTCAGGTTAATTGTTGGTCCTATATCATGTTGATTTTTTTTTTCAAGTTTATGAATAATACCATTGAAACAAGTGGATTAGAATCAGGGTTCTAAACCTTCATTTGAAAGAATATCCCATTTAAGAATTAAATTAAAGCTAGAACTTAACTCATGTCTTGAAAAACTAATTTTTTTATCCTCCTGAATTTAAACAGATATCAGATATTTTTAAAATACCTTTTTGATTGTTCAGAGCCATCAAAACATTTCTTTCTCAGTTTCCTGCGCAAACAATCCTGGGACCTCCATGTCAATAGGACAGTATTTTTAAACCAATTTGCATCTGGTTGTCCTTAATTTTGGAAAACAGACTTGCTGACAAGATCTTAGAAAAGAGTGAGAGCAGTTAAGAAATACAACATATATAATTTTCAGGGTGACCCCTTCACCTCTTCCTTTGTGCCTTACAACAATGAGGTTCAGCTACCAACTAGTAAAGACTTATCTCTATGAATACTGAATAATGCTGTAAAATATGACCCTTTTTTAATTGCCCTTTATAATCTCCTTCAAAAACTTCTAAAATATTGCTGTATTTATTTCAGAGGCATATTTTAGGCTTCATAGCAAGATTCCCATGTCATTAGGGGTATGTACACTCACCATTGTAAACCACCTACATGCAGGCCAATAGAAAACACATTCCATTGTTGAATTTTCTGCAGCATTTTTAAGAAGAAACTCCAAAATAAACAAGAATTATTCCATCCTGGACTTGCATAGGTGATTGATTCTAGATTTATGTGTTTCAAAGTCCCACTTCTGACAAAAAGGTCCTGTTTGTAATAACATATGTTGGCTTTGCTCTCAGAAGATAGAAACAGAATAACTCCAGCAGCAAAAGTAACACCTGAGCCACAGAAACTCACAGGCTTTCCTGTCCAAAGACCTTGGGCAAGCCCAGCTCTCAGACCTCAGCAAACTCCCAGAACACAAGATTTAGTGCATCTGTTACTGGGTACTTGACTTTATTTGCTTCCTCCTAGCATATGCCAACATAATTTATAAAGTTTATTTATATCTCTTCATTTGTATGTTTAGACATTTTTGGAAATGTGCTTTTTAATCCAGAAGGTAAAATTAATGTTATTCCCATGTATAAGGACACATCAATTTTTAAAGTCCTTATTTCCTGCCCTCTCAGAGCTGTGCATTCCAAAGAAAATGGCTTCTGCATGCCCTGATTGAAAAAATTGAGTACACACTTATAAAACAAATATATTTCATAGCAAAACAATGATTCATCACAAAAATTATCAAGAATATGAGGCAACAGGAAATATGAGCTTTAAAACATCATGTTTGCTGAAAGACTAAAACACTGAAAAAAGGCAAAATAATTAAAATAGATATTAAAAGCAAAAGGAGGACAAAAATATTATTACACAAGTGGATATGATAGATAATAATATTTCAGGCATATGAAGAGCAAGAATTCAATGAATGAGAACCTAGTGTTTCTAAGAGACAGCAAACATTTAATTCATTAAAGAACCCTCAGCTGAGACCAGGATTAATAATTTTCTCCATTGTTCACTTGGAGGATGAAGAGATGAAAACAACATATCCTCACCAAGGGGAAGAGAGAGATGTACTGGTATTGGGAAACACACATGTTATAGGAGTGATTGTTCTCCAAATCAGATATGGCTTTTCAGAAAGTCATAAGGTTAAAAGACAAAGACACACACACATGGATGGGAATACACACAACAGCATTAGTGCCCTCCTGAACTTGAAAAAATGTATGCCATGTTTAAAACATCAGCTTATGAAGTGCATCAAAGCATAATGCTTCTTGGTTGTAAACACAACTTTTCCACCACATATTTAAAAATGGAAGGTAAATTCCATCTACTTGTGTATATTTTGTCTATGCAAGTTTTCCTATCCTATTAAACATTAATTTTTTGTGAATATTATAACCATATATTGTCAGTGGGTATTAGAAATAAAAGAGAGAAAAAACCTTCAATTTTGTCAAATGTCAATGGCATTTTTGTAATTAAATCCTATTAAGTGATTGTTTAGATGTTAGTATTTTTTAGGGAAGAAAGGTACAAGGACTGAAGCAGATAAATTTATTTCTCCCCTTATTTTTTTTTTTTTCCTTTTAATTTGGCCCTTGAAATCCTGGGGTAGCTCAAGGATATAGATTATCTATATATATTGAGACTTCTAGGCATATAGTGTCTGTTTTTTGGATTTCTTGTGTATAATATGAACATTCCAAATTTCTTCAGGTACTCCATGTTTGTTTGTTTTTCTCTAATGTTGTTTAGAGTGACTGGCATGCTTTTAGGAAATAGACATTTCAGTTGGGTAGGAATATAAGAAGTAGAAGCCAAAGCATGATCAAGTACTTGAAAGCTTATCTCAGATCTTATTCTCAGGAGTACATACACAGCTGCTCACACTGAACATGAATATCAAACAGGTGCCCACAGGAATTCTAATATAGGTATTTCAAAACTTAGAAACGTAGTAAAAAAGCGTAACAGTGTACTGAGAATTATTTGTGGAAATTTCAAAAATGAATGCAGATTATTGTGAACTGGGTTCTTGCCTTTCTTTGAAAAAAACATCGCACAAAAACTTTAATTCTGTGATGAAAGTGTAAAAACTATATTGAAATCATTGCAGAAGAACAATCAAGCAGATTAAGACTATAAGAAATAGAAAAGCAATTGAAGCCTGGTTTGGATTGGTACACTACAGTAGCAATACAAACTCTCACTCACTATCTACTGTGTCAGTTTCAAACTTCCATTGATGTCAGTGGTGCAAGATAAAACTCCTGAAGCTTAAACACTTCAGTCAATATGTTGCTAGTGATCTATTTGGGCAGATAGCAAACAGGCTTAGATGAGGTGACCACTGAAAAGCCCTGTTATCACCTCTCATCTTTTTTACTCTATAAACCAAAGTCATGTGAACAAAGAATCAACCATAAACTGAAAAAATTTATGAAAAGAGGAACAGGGAAATCAATAAAAATGTAAGAAGGCAATAGAGACCAAAATAGCTTAGAAAAGAAAAGGCTGGGGAAATATAATAAATACCTTAAGCACATCAATAAAATGAAATGTCTACTTCAAAATAAGAATAAAATCAAATGTAAGATTAAAAACATATTTCAAAATACAGGTTTGAAAACTAAAAGTGTCTGTGTGTTTTCTGCCAGGGTCCCAAAAAATGGGTCTGATGAAATTTAATGCAACTTTCAACCACTTGAAATGCATTCTGGTTTTTGTTTGAGGAGTGGGGGTGTTTTTTTGGTCTTGAGATGGTTGTTTGCTGTCTTATTTGTTTGTTTTTATTTGTTTTGGACATTTGGATTTCATTGCAAGAATTGTGTCTGTAAAAACTGACATTAAAAAATAAAAGCTGGGTTTCAGTTACAGTTTAATACTGCCAAAATCTGGGGCTGTATAAAAATGACAGTACTATCAAATGCTATGCCCTGTGGAAGGCAACACAAAATTCTGACTTCACTGCCATGCTTCTATTTTAATGGTAAAAGTGCAAGACCTGGTAATATTGAAGAGCATTCAAGGGGGTTTTTTTTTTATTAGAAAAGTACTCAGTTTAAAATTTCAAATCCTAAAAATAAGCCTGCAGATGGCTTAGGGCTGAACTGCTGCTGTTGAGCACTTTAGTCTTTCTCAGTGTTAGCTGGGCTAGGAACAGAAGTAATTTGCATAGACCTGAACTTATTATTTTTAAAGTGTTAGTGCAGTACTGCAGGATGTTCAAGACTAAAAGGATCTGAACTGAGATTGTTTCTATTGAAATATAAACTGTGATGAGTAAGTAGTAAGTAAGCTACCTATGATGTACATGAAAGGGAGGCCAGAATTAAACCCTTAAGGAAGAGACAGCAAAGGATTTAAAAGATATATTTGTACGTAGAATTTTAAAACAAACTTTCTATTTGTTAGGACTTATTTACAAAGTTATGAGGAAAATAAGTCAGGGACTTGATTAAAAGAGAAGACAATGTCAGGGACAAAGCCTCCTCTCTGCTGTACTTGGCATTTGATGCTGAGAATAGTGATAGAAAGGCTTTTCCTCCCCTCAGCAGAGGGGACAACTAGCTTTGGCCAGGTTAAGGCAGTGGAATGGGGTTTGGGAGAACTTGGAGTATTTCTGGAGCTGACAGTTGGGAAGTTGAGGAAAAGCCTCTCTGGAGCAACAAGAAATGCTGGATGACTGCAGCTGGTGTTATGCAGAAGAGGTAAATGCTTTCTGTGACCTGTCTGTTTAAAACAAGAGGCAGAGACATCTATCACACACTCAGGGCAACCTGCCTTCAGATTTGACAAAGATCTTTTAAAATAGCTTACACAATTTTTATATTATCTGTCCATTGACATTATTTCATCTCAAGTAGTACTGAGCACAAGGAACACTAAATGCCATTTGGAACTCAGGAGGCCAGTATGAAATTAAAAAAAAAACAAAAAAACCCAAAAAAAAAAAAAAAAAAAAAAAAACCAACCAAACAAACAAAACCACACCACCAAACAACCACCCACACATAATAGCCTTTACAATCTATTGACAGTGTATTAGTAGAGCTAGACACCAAACTGGGTAAGTTTTACTAGTGTATCATTAGCAGATATCATTAGCTTGTGGCACAATTTTCCTTTAAAGATTGTGTACCCTATCAATAGCAGGAAGGTTCATGACCAGTGAGTTTTACAGATTTCAGAAAAGGCCACAACACAGACAAATCTGTCTTCTTATCCTGTATCAGCAGAGGTGCTACATGAAAACAGTGGCAATACAATCACTTTGCAGAGAGAATCAGATCAAAATCAACATCAAGAAAATAAAATTATGCATCTTGAAAATCACTGTGCCATGACAAGGTTTTGAATTATTAGAAAATACACAGTATAGAAATTTGTTGGAGAGAAACACATATGCTCTGTATTAACATGAAGGTAGACTAAATATAGCAAATCATGAAGGCCTTAATCTAAAATGTCTATGAACTTCTGACAACTTGACACTTTCTGTTTAAAAAATATAAAAATATATTAAAATATATATTTAGGGATAAACACAAATATATATATATATGTATGTATTTTTTAAAGGGAAAGAAATGGAATCCTAAGACATAACTTTAAAAGAGTTAGGCTGAAGTTAAGTAAACCCGCAGATACTACAGAAAAAAAAAGATGGACATTTCAGTAAGATTTTCAAATTAAGCATATACAAAGCAATAACCAACCAAAGTCACCGAAAAGCCTTTAATTATATCCATCTACGTAGAACATCTTTAATTGTGAATAGAGTATGTGTAATATGTTCTTGAAATTAAAAAAAGAAAATCCTGTTTTAGAAACTATATCTGATGAAATTCTCAGTAATGTAGCATGGGAAGTAGTCCTTCACACACAAAGATAGATCATTTATACCTCATGTGATCCACAAAAACCAGCAGCAAAACTCATGCCTAAAAAGAAAATGTCCCTTTACACAGTATTTACAAAGGCAAGGTATCTCAGAGTCTCTCTAATAAAAAATGGTGACAAGTGCTGATGGCAGGGACTGAGATAGCAGTCTGTCATCTAAGGGAATATTTGGAAGTGTCCTTATCCCTCTGAAATTATTACTTGTTTTTCCTGAATATACTGAGAGTTGAGGGGGGACCAGGGAAACTCTCAGACCTGTCCATACTGGTTGAAAAACAAAGGATTTCAACTGTGAAAATTAGAAAATGCCATGCACCACACAAAAGTGATTTCATGTTCAAAGCTGTCCTTGGCTTTCACTTTTAGTGTGGAATGTGTGGCCATAGGCAGCGAGCTCATGTGCAGTGAAAGAAGGATGAACATCTCCTCAATATACTTATTTTTATGATGATTTCAGCAGCAAGCCAAGACAGGATTCTTCTCACTAGATGTACAGATGTCCAACACAGCCACCCTCAGCTCTCCTTGCTGTCACTGAACACCAGGTCAGGAGAATATGTTGTGTCTAAGACATGATTTATTTATCTTAAAGTAAATGCCTAAAACACTACATTAATCATGCCTTAGAACCAAACTGACTATAAAATGAGTTCAGAATGTCATCATCTCCATGTAAATGTGTAAAGCTCAGAAAAATCCCTCTTGGCAGCAAATACTGAGACATCTCTTGATGCTTTAGCTTTTCACCTTCAGTAAATGATTACTTTTGTGAGGAACTTGTTGGGTTCTTTTATCCCCTTTGATTTGCTTTTAAGTCAAGCTGGGTGCAGGCCACCTCTATTAATCAAGAATATATGCAAAGTTCTGCCCCTTTTGCTCTTTCATGGAAAGGTGAGGTGTCACCCTGAACTTCTACAGCCTTCTGAGAATTTTTAAAGCCTGAGAATCTCCGGAGTTTTCTGACTTTTCTAAAACTTTTAGAATGTTTACATGTTGAAGTGGAGTTTTTCAAGGACTTTACCGGAAAAACAATCTTTGTTTACATTCCTCTCTCAAGGAGAGACCTTTGATGGACTTTTGTCTCTGCCAGTGTGGATGGAGAGGTAGCAACTTCTCCCTCCAATCCAGAGGCAATCCCTGGAAAACTATAACTGGTTGTAAATAAACTTTCTCTTTCCTGCCTTTGGAGCTCACTTTGTGTGCTGTGCCTTCATTCCATGTCCTTTTGTGGCAATGAAGTATATGGAAAAGTTTATTACTATTTCTTATTGGAACATTCTTGATTAGCTGTGATTTAGCTTTCCTTTTCTACCACCTTAGCATGAGAGGCTGTGAAAAGTGTTGCTGTTCTACATCCCAGTAAGTTGGATAGGGAAAGACTCCTTTGAGTGCTCTGCAATCACTGCAAGTGGGGATTTTGCCAGCCCTCAGAGCTCATACAAATGATGTACTGCTCTCTGCTCTGGGTATCAAAACTAGCCATCAGTCAGCAGCCCAAATCTGAACTGCATAGTGCAGGAAAGGAAAAAGGATAAATGCAGCCATCCATAATACTTCCAGTAGTACTTCTGATGGTAATGTACTTTAAAGTTGAAATGTCTTTGTCTTCACCTTCACAGGGTGCACAAGTCTGAGTCCCAAAAGCTCTGTGTTGCAGATGTCCAGATGTATCCCCTTGATTTAAGTCACTGGTAATTTTGTGCAAAATATACACAATGTTACTGTTGACTTTACCCTCATTTAAAACAATATTTCATAGCAGAGAAGTTTTTGGGGTTTTTTTTGGTTTGGTTTTGTTTTGGTTTGGTTTTTTTAAGTCAGAAAAGATGTTTGAAGAATTAGATACTGAAGTGAGAACTTGATAGTCTTGTGAAACCTAAAACAATAGGACATATATTTTCTTTAAAATAAGAGTATTTCCCTCATTCACAAGAGAACTCTAAAAATAATCTGTCAATAGTGCAAGGTGATACAAAACTTCATTGGAACCCAACAAATGTGTGAAATTATCCCTTAATTTTAGAGTATTGTTTGTAAAATTAAGATCATGCCTGTTAAGTTGTCTCTCTTATTGCTGTTTTTTTACGAGAGTTTAATTTTGGCAAGCATTTCTTACCTGAGGGATATCTTTTTAATAACATGATTGTCCCTCTCTGATTATTAAGACCACAATTTACTTTCAGCCAAGATGATTATTGAAAAAGGTTTGTTTAATTTCCTGCCTCCAAGCTGTCCACATGGATTAAAAAAAAAAAAAAATCCCACTGCATCTAATTTGACACAAATCAATATGATTGGCAGGCTTTTCTACAAAAGTGTCTAATGTTAAATACACATGCTGCCTGAATTTCCTCTAGCAGCCTGTGGTTTAAGCTTGTCTCAGTCAAGGTAGGCACATCATTTCCCAGGGCATGTGGATTACAGTTTTGGCACTAGACCCAGCTATCCGGATTTCCTCTTGCAGATCTTCAAAAGTAGCACCATTTCTACAGAGACACAGTCAAACAGGGCGGTCATGAATGATCAATGTGTTTGTAAGATCAGAGCAATCATTTCCTAATGGAGCATCTAGAGAAAGGAGGCACTGGAGGATGGAATATGCAAAAGCCTATTGAGTGATACTTAGTGGATGCATAAGGGAATGGATAGAGACAGGCATTTAAAGATGGAGTTGCAGGGCTTTCATTATTCAGCACAGAAAGAGAGCTGACACTACCCAAGTTATAAAAGAAGATGGTGATGTAGGAGAATAATTATCTTTACTGGAAAACTGGAGAGCCTAAGGAGTAAAATAGGACTGGAGGCATAAGAAAAGCAGTTGAAGCTGTTGAAGGAAGGGAAAACCATGATGATAAGATTAGAAAGCCTCAGATATTCCTTGAAGTATTCAGCAGTCAGGTGTGATAGACTGCACTGTTAATGACTCAAAAAACCCTGTAGGTGCCAGGGTGCTTTGCTGAGGCCAGGTTTGCTTCATTTTGAGGGAGGAGATGAGTTTTTGGGGTTGTGATGGTGATTTGCACAAGAGAGAGGGGGAACCTACAATTAGACTTTGAGGCTGATAAAAGGCAAATCCTGCAGGATGGGACAGTGCCTTTTATCACAGTAATTGTCCTCCCTTACACAAGCTCAGCTGTAAACCCCCCCTCAGGTCCCCAAAGGAAGGTCTGATGGGGCATAACTGGCTCAGCTATGCTGACATGAGAGGGAGGTGTCACATCTGAGCAGGGATCATGACCCATCAAAGGCCCCCAAAGCCCCCAGACCCACTGCTGAGGCCTTCCAACAGAGGACTGTGTGTGATCCAAGTGCTGCAACAGATCCAGAGTTGTGCAAAGACAGAATAAAACTCCCAGCCCACCCAGCCTGGGCTTATATTAAGCCATTTGAACTCTGTTTCATGGCACCCTCACCACTGAGAAGACCATAAGAAGAGCACCAATGGGATGCCATGGGAATCCACAGTGACGATATTTTTCTATTTCATCTGCACCTCTCTCACTTTCTTTCTCCTTCACTGATGGGGCATTTTTCTGCCTCACCCTCTCTGCCTCTACATTTACTGTTGACTTTGGAATATGGTGTCATTTGTACCTAAATTTATGCAGAGGCATCTCTTTAATAATTTTAATAATCAGATCTTAATATTAAGCAAAAATAAAAGAAGGAGGTGTAGCTAAATTAATATACCAAAAAAAGAGTCCAATGAGAATATGATATCACTGATTTAATATGAATAATTTTGATTAGTTATGTAGTTCCAAGCTATTGCATCAAGATTTGCCTTCTTTGGAAAAAACTATTAAAATACAATCATAAAATCTAACCATATCCTAGAGCCTCACCCAATATGCTCTGCTACTCATATAGAGAATGTTAAAGCTCTTCAATCCCTGTGTGTTACTGGAAACACACAGAGGACAATTTAATTTGGATTTCTACAATGGAAAAGTAAGGCCAGAAGTGACAAGGGACCTTGCACAAAGCTTCAAGCCCGCAGTAGTCTATGGACATATTTAAAGAACTAATGACATTGGATGCACTCCAGTGCTTTTCAAAGGAAAATCAAATTGCTCTTTAGAAGAATCTTTATGAACCAAGGAGGATTTATTGGTAGAGAGAGTGCGATCACAATCAAATGTAGGGAAATCCTTTCATTTCTCTCTCTCCCCATGCTTTGTTGTGACATTACTGTCAGCTTGAGAATGGAAATAGCCCTGTTCTGCAGTGAACTTGTCTTTGTCTTCTCCAGGAAGAGAATATGTTAAGATGCTTTGAGGGAGTCAGGTTCTCTTTTCACGTATATCTGGAATATTGCTTTTCATGCAGAAGCAATGACCTCATCTTCCCTCTTGCAGTACCAGTTTAGCACCAGGGCTACAGCTCCCCATCCTCCCTGAGCACAGCTTCCTAGGGGCATTTTCCCTGCGTGAGGCCATTCTAGTTCCTGTGCTGTATTGCAATACGCCAGAAATCTCTGTTACCAAGCTACCAGGAATTACACTATGGAGTAAAATCTGCTTCAAAATAACCCTGTCTCTACATCCTTCCACAGTGTTCCAGGTGTTTTTCTTCCTGATTTAATTATAGAATAAAATATTCCTGCAGGAAGTGGCCTGTGCTGATCTGTACAGTCATACAAATGTCCTATTGGCAGAAGCAGCAGCTACAGCTGTTATGACAAAATGCTTGCTGTGGAAACATTTTTCAAAGAAATAAGATGATTTAAATGTATTACTCTCTGCCATTCATGCATGCCATTAAATGTCTGATAAGAGATTAGATTGCAACACATTCTGTGGCATTTCTTGATCAAATCATTGGTTTCAAGCAAGGTTTTATTCCTGGGACTCAGAATTTCTATGTTGCTTCATAGGCATGTAGCTAAAATTATTTGTAAAACAGCAGTTATGAATGGAACAGGGCTTTTCTCCATGACAGTTTTAGAAAATACCAAAATTGGTTGCTTTTCTAAATTATTTTTCCTTTTCCTTTTCCTTTTCCTTTTCCTTTTCCTTTTCCTTTTCCTTTTCCTTTTCCTTTTCCTTTTCCTTTTCCTTTTCCTTTTCCTTTTCCTTTTCCTTTCCCTTTCCCTTTCCCTTTCCCTTTCCCTTTCCCTTTCCCTTTTCCCTTTCCCTTTTTTTTCCCTTTCCCTTTTTTTTTCCTTTCCTCCCTTCTTTTATCTTTTTCCTTCTCCCTCCCCCCTTTCTCCTTCCTTCCTTCCTTTCCAAAGAGAAATTCTCAGCTCCACAGGATAAAATCCAACCCCACACATCAGTAGGAGGAACAAACAAAGCCTGAGCTGTGATGCCCTGCCTGCTTACTAGAAGGCTGCAGAGTGGCCTTGAGGCTACAAATGTTCAGCTGCTGGAAAGCTCTTCAGGAGAAAGCCCAGGAGGCCACACGTGTGAGTGTGTGAATGGAGCGTAGCCACCCTCCCACACAACAGGAATGCCATCAGAAGGATGTGCTCTGTGCAGCAGGAGGAAAATTAATCTGTTTGATGCATCACTACGGAAACCCAGACACAGTGTCGCTGCCAAAGCACCAAAGACAGCTCAGTTTGTGACTATGACTCAAAATTACTAAAGCAGAGATCTTTAAATGATGTTGATAAAGCAGGAAAGTATAAAAAAAGGGGAAACATTCTTTAAAAAACGATATATGAAATATAATATTCCCTTTTTGCATCACCGTAACTATAGATTATTGCTTTCCTGCGGTGCCTTGAGGTTATGAATTCTGAAAATAAATTCTCTTTATAGACCATAATATAAATTACTAAATTTCTAAACTCTACGAAGTCTATCTAGTCAGAAATTCTGGTTCAAGAGGTATATTTTTTTGTGATATCTTGGAATTGTAGCAGTGTAGAAAGAGGCATTGAATGGCTGTATGTGTAAATGCAAATTAATTTCCTTGGGAGTGCTGCTTTGCCCTTTGATTTCAGTAATGTTTTCCCGACTGTCAAGAATATATAAGGATAAAAACTGCACGTGTGCAGCTTCCCAGTTGTTCTACATACAGGTTATAGCCATATCTTAATTTCAGAGAGTCACTGGATTAAGATTTACATGTATAATTGCAGAATAATGGTTCTCTGAAACAGCTAAAATATTGTGGTATTTATAGATTGCATATAGTTTGCTGGAAACCATAATCTAAGTAATATCAAAACTCAAAACCAAAAATAACAGAGTAAACACAACAAATTTTCTTATGTAAGAGATTATTAGGTTCAATTTAAACTCTTTTTATTAAAATAGTTCTGCTCTGTTTGTGTGATTTAAGAACATGTTATTTCATTAGAGAAGAGACAGGTTTGGTTTTCAAACTGTAGTTTCACTTCCTCTTCCCTCACCTCTCCCAACACCGTCATTTATTATTTACTGCAACACCTTAGTCACAACAAGAAAGGGAGTGTTAAAATCCACAAGGGCAATTGAAAGTTGGCAATAAGAAAGATAGTTTTTATAGCACTCTTTAACATGGCAAAACAGATAGAAAATTATTGGATAAAATTTCCACCAGTAACAAGCTCATTGGCCAGTGGTGGGTCTGTTTATCTGTTCTTCTTAACAGAAGTGCAAACATCCCGAAAAATATTGTTCTGTACCTTGTAACTGTGTATATTGTACATTTTATTATTTAGTTCTTTTGGCTGGTAGCTTGAAACAGATGGGACTCCTAGAAAATAAATAATTAACCCAGCAGGCCAATAGCTAATGTTTGAAATCATATCTAGTGAAAGTATAATGGCATTTATGGCATCAATAGTTATACAAACATTATGCATATAATATTTTCCCTGTCCTTCCATTTTCATTTGTTCATAATTTTATGAAAATGTGCCCTTTGAAGCTAAGTTTCCTTGCCTTGTTGAGCTCAAACATATTCTTTATAGAAGGTTAGAAGAGAAAGAATACTCTTTTCAGATGTTTTTAAGATATGTGAAGTTAGAAAAATATGCTCTTCTTTATGAATTTTTATTTATTTTTGTATGCTTCAGAAATTACTCCCTTTTGAAAGAAACAAAACAAACAAAACAATAATAATAATAACAATAAAATATAATCATTGAAGTGGAACTCTTCCTAGCTGGAAAAACCCCAAACCAGAGAAAACTAAACCAAAAACCTCTAAAGGCATAATTAAAAAATAAAATTTTAAAATGCTGAAATTCTCATGCCGGGCACATCAGTGCATACAAACAAAGGGACAACTGTATTAGCAAGGTCAGGTGATGTAAAGCAGTATGACTACAGTGAACCCACAAAAAAATACATCCATACATATTGAGCTGAGCTGAGTCCAAAGGCCTGTTGGGCTTCCTCTCTATGAGAATATCAAATTGCATCTATTTCTTTGCAATAAAAAGCCTGAGAATGCTTCCATACTGTTAGGATTTTGCACCTGTGAGGGCAAGGCTGTGAATGGCTTCTTGAAACATTTTTAGAAAATATTTTTTGAGAGGTTTATTTCAGTTAGCATAGGACTGGACAAGGAAGTGAGTTCTTGACCTGTAAGATCACACTGTTGCATCATCCAGATTTGCATTTTTCTTGAGTGTAAGACTTAACTATGGACAAATGCTCTCTTAGGTCATGCGTGAGGCTGGGAAAAAAATGATAGTTGTCAAGGAGTGCTGAAGTGTAAAAGGGATTGCAGTAGGTTTCTTCCAACAAAAACTGATTACCAAGTTCCCCAGGAATCATGATCTCTTGTCCAACTTATGCATCAAAAGGAGAGGGAGATTGGCTGTGGCAATCCTAGCACCCCTAATACCTTCTACAACATAAAGGTAATCCATGTAGTGAGGTGGTCAGACTTCTGCCTTCCAAAGAGAAGCTGGGGTGTAAATGCCTAAACACAGGACAAGAGAAAATCTTTTGCCACAACATGACACGAAAGAACTTCACAAGGGCACAGTGATGAGCAAAGCAGAAAAAAGCTAGAGTTTATTTACAAAACTCAATTTTATACATTTCCAAAGGTGCCTGTGGATTGGAGGATGAAATCCCACCTCCCAAACCACATTGGTCAAGACAACTGTCAATCAACTTTCTCTTCCCACCTAAAAATATGTAAACAATGAAGGACAGTTAAGAAAACAAAGCTGTTGTTTAGAGTAAAAGTGTGGGAAAGTAAAAATTCTGACTCCAATATGAAAGCCAAATCAGAAGGCCTAGAAAAATCTTCAAAACCAGGGTGACAATCTTTAATTTTCAATTCTGGAGTACACCTTGTACTTTGCTCCGATCTTACCACAGTACTGTACTTGCTACAAGATTATAACCTTCCCTGCATTATGAACACCACAATAAAATGTTTGCTTTAGTTTGAAATGTTTGCATTATGAACACCACAATAAAATGTTTGCTAAAGTGTGACTTTAAAAGTCCTTATCTTACACGTTTGACAATGCAGCATGCTGTGATGCAAATGTTGCACACATAGGAACCCTGTATGAAAGTCAAACTTTGATTACTTGATTGCAATACTCGGCCAAAGAAATGAGGGAGGGACATATCAAGGAATCAGCCTTTGCCCTTGAACTTGCAGCTGGTGCTGAGGGTCATTACAATTATTACACTACACACCTTGCAGAAAAAATCCTGGATAGTGTTGGTAGTCAGCCCAGGGCTGCCAGCTGATGCCCTTATCACACCTATTGTGAGAATTTTAAATATAAAAGGACCTCTATCTTTTAAATATATGGCACAGCAGCTTGAAAACTGCCTTTGTTCAGTGTAATTCTTTCATTTTGTTTTCTTTGCAAGAAATAAGGAGCTTAGGAAAAGTGTCTTATGTTTTCCTTGTTCCTTCATATTTTGAATTATTGAATCCATACACCATCACAGCACCTGCACGTTCAGTTTATTGTGCAGGCATGTAAAAGCTCATTTGTTTACCCTTTAGTGGAAACCTGAAAATTTCAATCTACTAAAAATTAGTGCAATTGACACAAAAAGAATAAGTGGATCAGGCAATAAAATCAAGACTACACAACAAATCAGTCAATCTTCAAATGTTGTGAGAAACTAAACTAGTGGCTGTGGTTCTCTTCAAAGATTCTGCTACTGAGTTGTGGAAGTGGCTGAATGAGTATGGTAGAGACATAGGTGTTTCAAAGCCCTAGCAGTCTATATGAGCAGCAAATCCGTATCAGAGTAATCTATCTTCTGTCTTTTCAGGTAATGAAATATGTGATATAGCAATTATGTTATCAGGTTTTTTATTAGGGAAAAAAAAAGGAAGACGAAAAAGAGAAGACCTTGTCAAAATCTACATCTGCACTAGTTAAAATTCTTATAGAAGTTTTGAAAAAATCCTGATGCTTATTGAAATCTATAAGCTGGCATTTATGTCAGTATAAATGGAACTGTACTGTCTTTACTTCACTTAGAGCATAGTGCCTTGGTTCTCCAGGGATACACTTCACTGCCAATTCACATTAGACCATTACAGTAAAAAGAGCTTTTCCAACTTCGGATGGAAAATAATTTTCTACTATTGTTTCTATGACTAACATATAGTAAGGAGTTTGGCTTTGAAACACATTTTCTCATCAGAGACTGATATTCTGTGCTATATGAACAGCCAGATGCATAAACAGTTCACTTCTCTTACCTCTTTTTGTGACAGTGTCACATCCCTGAACAGTGACATGTCAATCTTTCTGTCTCTCTTCTAATCAGCACCTTTGTTCCTATTATCTCCAGACAGAACACATTGCCACCAATCATTTAAATTTTTGAGAATATTAACTAAATTCTAACCATTACAGTTAGGTTTCTTGTGAAATCAGTATTGCTTATTTGTAAACATCAGTTTTGCTATTCAAAATTTCTGAGGGAACTAAATGAAATTAAATATTTTTCTTCAATCTTATTATGTTTTTGAAGGGTTTTTTGTAGAATTCTCATCATACATTTTGGATTTTCATAGATCTTTTATTTATTTCAGCAGTCATTTAGACCTCATAAATATAATAACCATAACAGGACATGACTCACAACTGTAAAGCTCATAAATTAACTTATCTTTTCCTCCCTTTACAGGATATCTGCTGTTTTAAATCACTGCTCCAAGTTTAATTTACTGTATACTTTTCCCCATTTTCACAAAGAAGTGGTTTCATGGGAATGAGAAATATGTGAAGGAATAAATTAACACGAAGATATTGCTTCTAGGGAAATTAACAATGTTTTTCTGATTGGGAATAATAGAACCTATATCTATGTCTATTTCCTAGACAATCACGAATACTATGAGGATATCCTAAATCTACTGTATATAGTTCTAACTCAACTCAACAATTTTAAATGGAAATGAGCAATTGATTTTTTGTTGGAAAATTTTTGGTCTCATGAATTTCTTTAGAGAGATTTTACTGTGCAGTATGTGAAATGAAGCCTGCTTTACTGATATGCTAAAAGTAAACTTGGATAAATTATTCATTGTAGAAATATTTGGTTGCAAATGCATTCCTTTTACTATTAATTAATCATAAACACACTAGTCCTAATTTGCAAAATATATGAACAAGGTCTAATTCCCCGTTTTGTTCTACTAACTGTAGGATGATGTGCTAAAATAGAAAAATATAGCAACACAGGTTTAAATAACTATTTAAAGGAAAAGAATTATTTATGTTCATTAAAACTTTCTAAACAATGCTTATTGGACTGACCAGTTGTTTACAAAATATTAAACAACAATTCTTGCAAGTTTGTGGTTCTGGTGAGTGCAGTTGCTCACTTTGTCTCCAGAGATTGTGTTTCACTCTATAGATTGTTGTGTCCTATATGGGATCTTTTAAAGCTAGAAAGAAGTCTTTAGGTCAAATAAAGGCCCTTGGAGTTAGTTTTCACATGGAAAGATTTATTTGTGTTTGGGTGCATGATTCGGGGCTTTTTCTTTACTACAGAGGCAGTTCTGGTTGAATAATGGCTGCCACAATCTCACAGAGCAACAAGAACCTCAACTCTTTGCAGGAACATGTGTGAGCCAGTTTTTACACTGTATGCGCTTAAAATGAGAGAGAGAGAGACAAAGAGACCAAAAATAGAGGAAAAGATTGAGTAGTCTGTTATTTAGTCTCTGTTGGCATGTTTCATATATAATCTCAGCAGTTGTATCTCAGATGCTTAGCTGTCAACACCTTAATGAAATATTCATTAGATCAAATTCTGTGTGTACCTTAGCACACATGTAAGCCAAGACTGACTCTGCATCAGTTTTACTTGCAAAAACGTGGACACTTTCCTCTCTTGCTATTATTATCATCACTATTTTTATTATCATCATTATTATCCTGACATGAATATGGTTTGAATTAAATATTTTGATGTTGTATGAAGTCTTGGTCATAAAAGAGAACTGTTTATTTGTATTTTGTGGAGTTTTCTACAAGCACCATGTAGGAACCAGTAAGTATTTACACTGTTTCACATGGTTAGGGGATGGTGCTAATGACTCCAAGGTCATGGATTTGAACCCCTTGTGGGCCACTCATTAACAGTTGGACTCAGTGATCCTTGTGGGTCCCTTCCAGTGCAGAATATTCTCTGATTCTGTGATTTCATGTGTTGGATCTTGCCTTAAGCCTCATCCTGTATCTTTTGGTGTATACTATCCTAGTAGTATATGCATGAAGCATGATACAATCAATTCCTGATTTCCCCTTTAGGGAGACTGGGGCTGTGTCTGCTAGCAGCTTATTATGAAGTCCAGGAGTGTCACTTGTCCTGTGGGGAATGAAGAAGAGTGCCAGATCTATATCTCCTACCTGCCTCCTCTGAAAGTAAGGCATTAATAACTTTGCAATTGGTCTTATTTCCACACTCCAACTTGACTTTGTGCGTTATTGAAATGCATATTCAAGTGAGGGGAGGAATATTGGCAACATCTCTGCTTATATTTCTCAAGAGTAAAGAACAGTTTTTACTAGAGGAACAAAAAATGGACTATTTATTGTATTGCTAAGGCAAAAATGCCTAAGGGTAACTTAACACCTAACAGTTGTTCTATGCAAGAGCAAGAATGTGAACTTTTATTGTTTGCTTTAGAGCATCAACAGTTCAAACAGCTAAGAAAATCTACTATGTTACACCTTCTAAAAACAGGGGGTGTGAGTACACATTAGGCACATATTTTGAATTACTGATAGCCTGGGCTTTAAAGAGCTGAAGAACAAAGAAACACACTCAGAGACTGTCAGAATCATGTTCAAAATAAAACACTCCCTGTACTTGACCCTGGAGATTTATAGTTGCATTCTTTAGTTTACCCCAGCCTTTGGCAAAGTGCCTAATTTCTGAGTAATGCCCCTGCAAAAGCCTTGAGAGTCTTGCTTTTATGCAGTGAGGTTAGTCAATAATTCATGAGGGGTTTATATCTTGCAAAGGCAAACTTCCCCCCCCGCCCAGGATACAATTTTAAAATCAGAAATAGATAGATTACAGATTTACTAAACCAAAATCAAAATGAGTAGCTTTTTATGCTTCTAATATTTATTACACTCTAGTATTGCCTTTAAAATATCCCACGGTAACATAAACAATGTTTTCAAAGTGCAAAGACACTGGAACAGAAGTCTGCTTTTCAAGAACACTATGTACTTATAATATAGTAAGATTATGGGAAGTTACTGCCCAGTACTGTTGTGAAAAGTGCTAAATTCAGAGACTGCTTGAACAATCTGTCCTTCAGAATCCAGGGGCAAAATTGAATTAAAGCACTCCCTTCAGTGAAGGAAGCCTCTTGCAAGTCTTACAGAATGCTTTCCAAACTGTCATTTGTGTAACAGCTTTGAATTCCCCAACTCTTTTTCTTCACAGATGAAGGGGAAATCTGAGGGGAAGATGAAGGTCAATGGTAGCACCTTTCTTTGTTTAGGGTCATCAGCTATGCACTTTTGCCTCCATTGGGAACTTGAGCAAGTTGATCTTTCTTACAGAAAACAAAAAACCCACCTGCCTGCCCCTTCATACTTCAGGGTGTTTAATCATTGATAGAAGGAGCAAAAATGACTAAGGAGGAATTTCAAAATTGTCCTGCATTTCCAAACCTCATTTCAACAACCTCAAAACAGCAATTTGAGTCCAAGTTTTAGATGTCCTAGACTAGCAATTTAATCTGTAGAGTATGATTTAATTCATGCTCTTCTACTCCTGAAGTGTCTCTTGCTGGATTTTTTCCACACCATATACCAGATTAAATGTTCATTGGTACAAGGATCTGAACATTTCATCTTGCTAATAACTTACCCTTAGGTTATATAGTTGCATACTTTCTGCCTCTTCTGGCTACCATTCTTTCCCTATCCCCTCATTTTGCCAGCCAGTGATTATTTATTATTTCATACCAATGTAAATTCAAGTGGTGTTTGAAGAAAGAAGTGCATGCTGTAAGACACTTAAAAAAACACTTCTAGCTTAAGTCTCACTGTGGATCTAGCTCCAGATAACTACGTTTCTGTGTAGGTACCATGCTTACAAGTGGTGTCAGATGAAGGATAGGACAATAATTACTTTCTGAATGTGTTTTCTAAAGCAAATAAAAGATATTTCATAGAGGTGATATTTTTCATAAACCCCACAAGAATATTATAATTGTATGCAAAGTGTGAACATAGCAGAAGTATGTCAGATACAGATACCATTGATATGGACAGTACATTAGCATTCTTCTAAGAGGTGTCTCCCTTCTCATTTGGTAATGACATTTGACAAGTAATGAGATGTTTTGAATGAGAGAAAGTATTATGATCTAGCAGATTATTTGAAATAACATTTGAAGCCTTAATTAAAGTTCTTCTGAAGTTGATTAAAAGACTCTCATTGCCTCAGAACATTATGCATTAAGGTCCCAAAAACTGCCACTGTTCATTATCATCAACTCAATATGTTTTTCAGATAAAAAATGTAATGCTTCTATTGTTATTTACTGTAAAGAATAGAACAATCATTGACTTTACTTTTAGGGAATTTACACTGTTCCTAGATCTTCTTTGCTGCCACTATTTGCCGACACTCCAGACTATGCAAACAGCTAACCTCAAAACTGAAAAAGCCCTTCAATGAGAGTACTGTAACCTTATTCCCCAAGTGCAAACCTCTGAAGCCAGGGTCTAGGGCAACAACTTTAAAGACTGATCAAGTCCCTAAAAAGACCAAGCACCATCATAATCCAAAACTCCCTGAAGTCCGACTAAGACTTCAAGGGCCTTTATACTCCTTATTGTATTGAAAGGACATCTGAAAAGTCCAAGGGCTGCTATATTGTAATCTGCCTCCAGGAAGCTGCCAGAATGACAGACAGAATTCTCTGAAAGTTTCCCCCAAACAAGGTGTTTCATGTTCTGTTTGCAACAAGCTGTACTTGACAAAAAATAAAGAGAACACTTATAGAAAATTTCTGTCTCTCTCTTGTAGGAAAAGATTGCTGTGTAACTTTAATTTTTCACATTTGATTAATTCTGACTGAAAACATTCACAAACGCCTTTGCCATCATCAGTGAGATTCATCTCTGTGATGAAAGAAAAACAAAAATCAAGTAAACACTACTGTTTTCCCAAATAAACAACCAAAATAGGTAAGTCTGTATGCTGCAGTAGAGTTTTTCTGAAGATTTAATTGTTTATTCCCAATTTCTTAATATGGATGCTCCCCATAATTGGACAACACTTTCAGTATGCTCCACACCAAAGACCTAGTGCATCAGGTGATGTGGTAACAAACACACACAAACTCTGTTCTCAAAGGGGAGTTGGGACATGAGAAACGTGATCTGAAACTTTCTCAGCACACTTAGGTACACCAAGGTACAGCAACAAAATTTTGGAGTGCACAATTTGAAGGTTTTTACTGGAAAAGAGATATATTTTTTATTAATTTTGTATATTTAACATTTGTCTGTAAATAGTTAATAGATTTATGGGAAAATATGTTAAATATACTTATTTCCATCAAAATACTCTACATCTATAACAATAATAAGTCCAGTCCATTTCACAGATCTGGAAGTGAATAGGAGCTGTCTAACTCATTTGTGAAAGTTTTTATTTGGTATACAATAGCTATTATTTAAACAAGTCCACAAAGTATATGTTTCTATTTTATATTGACTAGTAAATATTCTTTTCCTGACTTTCCATGAAATTGAAAGTTACTATGATGATTTTACTCCATAAATGTATTTTTAAAGTTATGAAATAATACAAAAACCAGTTAAGAAATACAAATCAAGCTAAATCTCTTTTCTGAACAATCAGTTTCTTGTAAAAAGTGCCACAAACATACCAGCAGACTATCTATTTTCCATTTTGTTATTGTTTCTTCTGTAAATACATGTTTACAGTGAGTCTGGCTTTCCCTGATTTGAATAGCAAGAGAATACAATTTGTTCCATTGTTATTTACATTGTAACAGAAACAAGCATTTGGACAACTACAAGAATTTCCTTATTAAATTGTAGCAATTTCTAACTCATGAACTTGCAGGACATCAAAACAGGATTTGAAAATACTAAGAATTATTGCAAACATTTCCTTAACTGAGTCTGCAGTTAATTTTGAGCATGTTCGCCTAGATGAAACAAGTTAGGAATTTCCTAATAGAAGACATGTAAATCTAGATCAATCTTCAAAATGGAGATGGTTTTTATTAATTTCATATGGAAATGATTTTCTTATGAAAACTTTTTAGTCTAGAAATTACTATACAGAGGACACAATTACTTAACAGAAATTCTGAAATGCACCAGAATATTTTCCCAATATTATAATTTGGCACAAGTAGTTGTGCCAAAATTTAAATGGCATCAAATAGTGTTGAAATGTCCTTTGCTTAAATGAGCTGTCTTTCTTTTGTGCTGGATTGGTATTACATGAACCAGAGGTGTCATCTTAGCCCAGCTTCAAAAAAAAAGGCCTTTTGCTTCTTTTCCTGAAATTACACAGAAACATTACTCACCTGATACAGAAAGCTGTCAAAGGTGAAAATCTTATTCCAAATCCAGAGACCTACATTTGAATCTATTAAGGAATCATTGCTGCTGGCCAACTGGGAAAATGCTGTATTGAAGGAGACCAAAGAAGAAGGAAGAGCAGATGATTCATGCCAGAGTATATCATTGCAGCTCAGAGGTTGCATACCAGTTACTTCATCACTTAATTCCATTTGTGCTGTTTCCTGTATCACCTCACGTTTCCACCGACTTCAGTGGCTGCCCGGCACTAATAAATCAAAGGTGTGACTATCCTAACCTTCCATTTGAGCACTTTGTACATAAAATCATCACTATTAGCATCAAATAATATGGCCTTTGTTCCTCAAGTAGTTTATGGACTCTCATTGCAAAGGCAATGTCTTTGATCATCATAGTTCAAATCTTCATAAAGGTATTTTTAAAACTGTGAAGTTAGTACCTGAAGGATGTTTCTTGCTTAGATGTTTAATTTTAACCACCCAATTTTTATGTGTCTAAGTCTAAATGCATCACCTAGCCCTCACTACATTTAATGAAAAAGAACATTCACCTCCGGAGTGCCAGGGATGACGTTACACAGATAAGATGTTGGGATCAATTGTGTTCTGAAAGCAAATTTCAGTTGGCTAAAATTAGTGAGAAGGGTGCATCAATTTGCAAATCTATGTCCTTATATCTTCTGTTTAAGGCAGTAAGATAAATCCAACCTTATTTTAGTAATTTGACAGACACTTGATTAATTTAAACTCACATTCTGCTTCCCTCTGAGCCTCTAAAATCAGAAGAAATCTGAGCATTGTAAAAACGATAGTCATTAAAGACCAGGATGCTATTCAGTTCATTGTAAGGCGTCAAATAAATTACACCAAAAGGGTTATGGCCAAAAAGTACCTATATCTCTCTGCTGATTATAATGGGACCCTGGGGGATATAAGTTAGGGACTTCCTAAAAAATACAAAAAATGATGCACTGATACTGCTCAGCAATTTTTTTAAAAACTCTTGTTCAGATCCTAAATGTCCTGAATTCCTCCTGAATGTCACATATATCACTCTTTTTTATGTTCACTCTAGTTAATATAATTGAATAACATGTTGAAAATGTGGTGTCTAAATATGCCTGGATTGAAACACTGAAAAAGCTAACATTTTCTCATTTTACTTATTAGTACTACAATAATTATGAGTACCAAATGACCACCAATATAAATGCTTAAGAGAATCATGATGGGTATTCTGAGGATAAATCCACAGCACAAGTATGTTTCTTTTTAGAGCTCTGTTTCCTAATCATTTTTCTGCAATTAAAAATCATTAGCACAATGAGAATGACTGAAAAAATGACCATTTGTACAGGATATGGAAAAGAAACATTCAGCATTGGTCAGATAAATATTTACTTAGCAGTTCAAATCACTTGCAGACACAGAAAATATGATGTCCAATGACATCCTTTGCAATTGTCACAAATGCATTTGAAGTGTTCTAAAAGTAAGCAGAGATCTGTCTTTTGAAGACACAGATCATATTTGGGAGCAGAAGTATTGAATTATGGTACCCAATATTTCTCCCTTCAGGCACCCAATTCCACCCTGACACAATTTCTGAGATTGTTTTGTGTGGTGTTGGAAAGCAAACATGCATAGGTAGCAGATGTGGATTTTTACATTTGCAGTGCCTTTCTGAGTAGAGATTGTTCTCATAGATATTTTGACATGGCATACTGACAGAAAACAGGGAAGCAAGCATGCTTGTGATGAACTGGAAGACCACTGAAGTAACTTTAAAAAATAAAGACTGTCAAAAACATTAACATGAATACACTGATCTCTATTAAGGGTGTCACAGGATACTCAAAATATATTGTGTGGCAGACATCCAGAATAAACTAATGTCACTGTGTCAGGTCCACAATGGCTGCCCTCCAAATGTACAAAAGGTCTGAAGTGTTGACCAGTTGCATGCATTAGCAGGGATAACAGTATGGGCTAATCTATGTGTGAATTATCCATTCCTTGTGTTGAATTCATTCAGATAATCTTGCTTTAGTCCTCTTGAAGTTGCATGAAAATTAAAATGGTTTTGCCTAATGACCAAAACCAAAAAACAATTACAGTATGCTTGAGCAAGAGAATTGAGAAAATCAAGAAAGACATCCCGAAATCACCATTATTTCTTAAGACAAATTTTTATCTTTATATTATGTAATTTATTTATTTGATTTCTTTAATTTTATTTTCTTTATTTCTGTTGCCTTCAGGAAAAGGTTGCAATGGAGGAAAAAAAGGAAGTTAGTTTTTAAAGTGAAAACAGAAGTTCACAAATAAATTTCTTCTGGGAAAAGCTGGGAAAAAATACAACATTAACTGAACCTTAAAAATGACAAACACATGGAAAACTCCAAAATATGCCATGTTGAAGAAGTTCTTGACAGTACAAAGTAGAATGATGTACCTAAGCTCCATTAATTTTCAGTGAGAACTGGATAACTAATTGCTCTTGCTGCCTTTGAAAGTGTTCTTATAATCAATCCATAAAAGAATTTACATTCTGCTGCAAATTTTGCTTTAGTAAGCAATGTACCATGTGCCATACCGTTTCTTGCATTTTCTCTGTAATTATTTAATACATTTGAAGAGTATTTCCTATTCTGCTCACTTTTGCAATAAATTCATTTAAAGCACTTAAGGCATCACAGCACTGGGATTTCACTGCAGGGTCATATTGCAAAGTCCACTCATACCTGGTGATGAAAACTGATACTTAGTGTGAGTGTACACCTGACAATGACCAAAATGGGCATCAAAGACAAGGAGAGATCTCAGACTTCCAGAGGAATCTGGATACTAACATTCTCAAAAACTCCAGTAACTGTGACTCTTAACAGTTTTAATCTGAGAATGATATATTCACTAAGTGTAAAAATGCTTATTGTCTTCAGAGTGCCAGGATTCCACTTGTTAATTTCCTAATCAGTAATTACAGAGAATACTGAAATAACTAATTTCACAGACACCAGTCTTGATATTATATCTATCTTATCTAGCCCTTCATTCAGAAAGGAAATCAAATGTTTGACCCAAATACTTGAACTATCATTTCAGCCTGCTTGTGGCCAAGGTGGTGTCCATGGTGTGATCACAAAAGGCAATTTCTCCCCAAGTAGTTTAAAAGGGTTATCAGAATAATCAATTGTTTTGGTTTTCTGTGAGTAGTTCACAGGGGACAAAGTGTCAGCATTTGTGTAAATTACCTCAGTGGAGGAGATGTCCCTTCTCAGCTAGACATGTATGAGACAAAATTCTCAGAGTGGGTCACCAGCACATGAAAAAAAAATACTATTGTGTCCTCTCTATTGCATCTCTTTGGTTGTTTGATTGGTTTTTAGCAGCTGAGGGTAGGGCCCAGGAATAGCAGCATGTGTACATAAAAACAGTAAATCAAAGAAAGCAAGGGAATGGATTTTTATAACAGATTATGATATCCTATTTGAATATTTCATAAATCCTTCTAAGAAACCTCCTATGTGATTCTAGTTCAAGATCAAGAAAGGGAATATAACATAAAAAGTATTATGAGAGATGAGGAAAATGCAATTTCTGTCTTAGTAGATGGATGAGAAAACTCATTATTTTGCCTTTAATTTTTAAAAAGTCACAATGGCATGCTAATAAATTGGTGTGGTCTTCGAGGGATACTCAGAAAACTTGTCTGCTACAGTTCATAAATCTCCCAAGTGTTTTGGAATTACCAATGCCTTCGGGACACAGAAGCACAAACTGCTGGTTCCATGTCAGTTCTGAAAAAAACTGTGAATGTTTAAACAAATAATGAGATAAAAAGTAATGCATAATTAAAGGGTTTCTTCAGAAGAAGTCTGAGTTATATTTATTTTAAGGAAGGCTGTGAAATACATTTGCACCTGTGTATGCTCCAAAGGTGTCATTTTCACAAGTCTTACTGCACAAAGAGGGCCCAAGCACATAATACATTATTTAAAGGGTTCTACATTTCAAAGAGAATAAAACTACATGAAAATAAATCTAATATTTAATTTTAATAATATATCAAGTCCTCTAGTATAGTGGTCCAGAACGAGATTTAAACAAATTATCAGTCAACACAGGTCAATGTTTTGTGTTTTGTTTTTGTTTGAAATTGTATTTAGGAACAGTATAAGAAAAGAATTTGTTACATCAGTGTAATTGGTCCTACTTAAAAGGTGAAAAAGGTAAGGTCCCTTCTTTGCTTCACAGTTTCTCTGGTAAAAATATGAATTTGAAATTGGTGTGTATTATTACTGCAGCAGCAATATTTAACTTCCCCTTGCAATCCAAACATATTTTAACTAAATAAATAACATAAAGGATATGGAATATTTGCCACAATAGGTGTCAGGCTCACAATAGGATCCCTCTCTAATGCAATACATCAGACAACATAAACTGGCTTCCCAGCAAGGACCTTTCTGATGTGGGGAAAAATCTCTGCAGAGTCCCTCAAAATATTACATACAAACTACATTACTACAATTAGTTTAATGTACTTCACTGTGAAGCTTAAATTAGAAAAACATTCCCTTTAGTATTTTAAACCTAACTAGAAATCTGCTTTTATGTGCAGTCCACAGACACATAGAGGTGGCATGTATACAGCAGCACAGAGTGTACTATACCCAGCACAGGTCTAGAGAATAAAATATTTCTTACTAAGACCAAAAAATCCCACAGAATGGATAAGGTTGAATGGGACCACAGTGGACACCTGTCCCAACCTTTCTGCTGCAGCAGGGACATCCCACAGCAGATGGCACAGGATTACATCCAGTGAGGGAGACTCCACAGCCCCTCAGGGCAATCTCTTCCAGTGCTCAGTGGCCTGCACAGTAAAGTTCTTTCTCATTCAGGTGGAACCTCCTCTGCATCATTTTCTATCTATTATGTCCTGTCCTATTGCTTGGCACCACCCAGAATAGCCTGGCTTCATCCTCTTTACACTCTCCCTTCAGATACTTTGCTAAATTCCCCTAACCCAGATACCTGCATAATGGGGTGCAATTCAGAATACCTCTGGTCTGATTCCATGAGCTATGTGCCCATTATAATCTGGGGATCATTAGAAGACCTTCTGGAGAGTGCAATCTGGTTTAATTTCTATCTGAAGGGGATGTAATCCCCATGCTGTAAGAATTTCTCCATGATTCAAGCACAGGTGAGCAGTCTCAGTGGCAGTTATTGAAGCATCTGAATTGACTTTTGTGAACTGGTCCAATAAGGGTCTGAACATCCATCTCGTCTGCACTTCAGTGTATCACTAAATGGCATTACCTCCTAATGTAATTAAAATGTTGAAAAAGGACATAGATTTTATCATTAAACCTTGTGTTTTAATTAAAAGTTGTTTCAGGAGGCCTCCGCTGATACTGGTTAATGCTATAAGTGTTCCATAGTTTAATTACATGAAAATCCAAGATTTCTCCTTCTCAGGAAGACATTCAGCAATGCAAGTTAGTCATTATCTATTTGGATACCAGTAGTTAAAATTAAGATTCAGTGCTACTGTCTTTCATGCATTCAAGTCCCCAGACTGTCTCAGAAGTGATTTTGTTTTCTAAATATTTTTATACAGGTGTCCAATTGCTAACTCAAGAGTTGTCTTTGTAATTTTTACTTGAAAATCAACAGTCCAGTTGAGTCAATCATAAATGAAATGCAGTTCTACAATATTGCCAGTTTTAGATAGTGACCTATGGTCAAAATATAAGAAGAAACTGATGGTGTCCATCAGCAATGGGAGAAGGAACTGTCTTTTGCATTACTACAACACTCTTATTTCTGTCAAGATTTTACATTTGGGACCAGTTTCACCAGTTAATGACACATTGCACAACAGAATGACACAATGCAGAAGGAAGGGATGATTCTTCTAACAACTACAAATTATTTATTGCTGATTCAAGTGGGATCCAAATGTTTCTGGAAACCCTGTTGGCTGGAATCAGAAGCTGCTTTCCAAGAAGGAGACGTTGATGTGCCTCATATATTGATTCAGTCACTCAGATTATAGTCAACACAATTTTTATAGGAAGTGTTTAAAGAGAAAGAGTTTTGTGCCCATTTGCAAAGAAGATTGAAATGCAAAAAATACGGTAGGAAAAGATCTGAAATCCCTCAGCATGATCCCAGCCACTAACTAGTCCAAGTTATAAATTGATTGCAGTAGCAGTAATATCCATGCTTTTCTGTTAAGTTTTTAATTTTTAAAGATAGAGACTGATAATCTCATGTCCTTTATAAATGTGTATAAACCAAAAAAAGTCCTAGTACTAAGATTATATCTGAAGAGTATCAGTGATGATTGATGATGGTGTCAAGGAATTCAGAGATCATTAAAACTATGTAGAAATAAAACTTTAATTTTAGTGTCTCAAATCCTTTCAGAAGTTGGAGTATTTAAACTATTTAGACCTCAAAAGCAGCTATACTCTTCTAAATAAATTCTTGGAACTTGACCACATTGTTTTCTTGGTTTGTGGCCCTGATCCAATGGGCATGAAAGTAAATATGACTCTTGACTTTTACATAGTTTGTTTTGCATCAAAAATAACCAAGAAATTCCATATATAGTAACTCCTTTCTCACTCATACACAGAAATAAACAAGAAAAAACCCTTGTCTAGCTATCCTGAAGACCCTAACATAATTACTTTTGTACTTAACTGCAGAGAAAAACATTCAAACTCTGAGGTTCCAAAATATTTTTTCCTTTGGTTTAATAAATAAGAAATTGTGTTTCTGCTTTCTGATATGTTCACAGAAAGCAAAAACCATGTACTTTTTTCCTGTATGGCACCCCTTGCACAACACATGAATAGAAAACACATCTTCAGAAACAAAGTTTTTCTGTTTCTTTTCATTTGAACAAAGTCTGAAATATATGTAGCCTAAAATGAGGAATGTGCTGAAGGTGAAAGGCAAGTCTGCTGACTGGAGTTCCATTTACAGCCACATTTATTGAGAACATCTGTAGGATTGGAACTTGGGGTCCGTAACCTAAATCCTCGGGGAAATGTGGATCATTTGAACATATTGTCAAAGGATGTTGTAGCAAATTGACTTTATTAAATCTTGTAGATTCACAGGCTAATAAGTCTGGCATTCAAGTGGGATAGATAATTCTGACAGTAAAAA
>VYXD01005580.1:268615-320441 GCA_013397195.1 Hylia prasina | reverse complement strand
TTTTTTTTTTTTGTCCGAATGGTAAGTGGACAACTCAGGCAGATGTCAGTAAGGACATATAGCTGATGTGTGGGGTTAAGAACAGATGGAAAGGAGTTCAGTGTGAATAGCTGGGATGTTCAACTAAGATATTACAAGAATTCAGTGAATAGCTCTTGTTAGGATATGCAAGTTTGGGACAAAAAAATTTTCACTTAATTTAAGTCAGATATTTCACATAATTTAAGTTACTTGAAAGTTAGAAACATAGTTGAATATGCAGGGTTCCTCTTCAGCCAGAAATAACCAAACCGAAGGAGATTTACCCACCAGTCCCAGATGTTTCTTCCTGAGGAAGGATGACCCACCCACCCTTTGGCAGCATCTCCATCTCAGTTAACTATAGAGGGTGCTAAACAACCAGAGTAGGTCAGATCTCTCCACAACACACAGCTAAAGTTTGCACCCCAGCCACAGCACCAAGACAAAGTCAGGCACTTCTGGAAAGTGTCACACAACCCCAAACACCACTCTGAATGCTGACTGGGGAAAGGTGCTTTTGGAGTAGAAACCTGTCTGAACTCCATATTCTAGGAAGTTTGGGTTCAGATAGCTCTCCTTCCTGGAGTCAAAATCTTCAATGGAGACATATTTCTGGTCATGAAAAGTGCCATACTGCCTAAATGTGGCTGGAGCAAATGTTACTGCTGCTTTTTTTGAGGGAAGTAGTCCACTCCTGGAGGAAGATACTTGAATGATCCTTGATACACCTAAGCCTGCTTAGATCCTCATCTTCCTAGCAATCAGAGTGCACAATGGGCTAAAGAGAAGGAACCTTCACACATGCAAGAGACTTTTGCTGAATTGAAAGAAAAAACTAGACTGAACTGTCGTGGTCTGGTCCGGTGGTAAATGTGCCACGAACTTCTTCGCCAGAAGCGTCTTTAAAAAGACACCTGGATCGATGGGGCACAGGCAGAGAGTGTACCCTCTTTGTGTACCCTCAGGTGCAGA
The DNA here is from genome assembly GCA_013397195.1 of Hylia prasina. Classification (NCBI taxonomy): domain Eukaryota; kingdom Metazoa; phylum Chordata; class Aves; order Passeriformes; family Sylviidae; genus Hylia; species Hylia prasina. The sequence continues at coordinate 319,448 of VYXD01005580.1, read as the reverse complement.
GTGATCAGCTCTTTGCTGCACTCTCAAGTGCAGAGTGATTTGCTCTTTGTGTGGCTGCCTGAGCAGCAGAGCCCTGTTTGCCACCCCGAGTGACACAGGAGGAAAAGCAGCAAGACAGGGTCTTTCCAATCTTCAGGAAAGCTTCTTTATTCCACAAAGTCGAGGGGAAAGAGGCAGATAGCCCAAGGGGAGACAGATTATATATATATATGGTAGTGAGGAGTGGGGTTTCACAACTTGGCCAGTGGGGAAAGGAATTGGGAAAGGGACCAATCAGGGGAAGGATCCAAAAAGAACCAGTCAAGAGGGGTAAAAAACAGGAACAAGGGGAATAACCAGTAAGATATGAAACATTAACATAGAACTGCAAAGGCTCATGGGTTGAAGCATTTTGCTCACCCTGAGCTATAAGGTAGTCTCTCAAGGGGACTTCCCAAACGGCAGTCCCTAAGGCGCCCCAGGGGCTGCACACTCTCCAAGGGACTGAATTGTCCTCTGTGGATGGTCCAGGGACCACCACACTGAACTGTCAGCCAGATACTTTGGTGTTTTTTGGGTTTTTTTAAATGTTTTTGATATTCTCCTCCATATTTTTATCTGCTGGGTGTCTGAGGTAAAACTCAGTGTAAATGTAACAGAATCTGATCCTCAGCGTCTCACCGTCTTTTGGATGAGTGACCTAAGCAGCTTCATGAAATGTCAGTGAGGCACATATTCCTTTCATTATCTAGGTCCTGTTGTACTTTATTTGGTTTACTTCCATTTGGTTAATTACTATTTTTTTCCCCACTTATATTAAACATTTCCTAGTTTTCCTCCCAAAGCTAACAGTGGTGTGCAAAGCTCATCTTTTGGCCACTTGCATTCACTCAGTGACTTACACCTGGGATCAGCTGTGCTGCTCTGCAGAGCTTCAGGGGATTTGAATTTGCATTTCTCTTTTTTTTTCCCCACGGTGATATAATCCAATTCCGCTTCACGGAAAAGGTCTGACCATAATCTTTACTATTATTATCTCTAATTTTTAAGCTACATTAATAAATATTAAGGTTAAGAAAGACCACTAAGATCTGATTTTCTACTTAACACAGGCCAAAGAATTGCAAATATCTGGGAAACGTCTATCACCATAGAGCTTAAGAATGTAGACAGATGGGTAGATTTATATCTCCTTTTTAAAACTTGAAAATATGTCAAACACAGGTTTTAGAAATGGATTTCTGTATGGAGACTTAACCCTTTGCTTCTGTATTCGAGTGTTGAGGTCCAGACAACTGCATGCCTAGTGAGGAGAATTCTTTACTCTTGTAAACCAAGACACTTATAAACACTGAACTCAACCTTCCTCAGACTTTGAAACCAGACACATTTTTAAAGGCATTTTTCTGCTTAAGTTAAATAAAGCAGAGCTCATGTTATTCTCATTATTGGTTTCATAGTGTCTTTGATCACGTAATATGAGAAGGACAAAGGATTAGATAATATCTTGCATATTATAATATTTTATGTCTAAAGTCATACAGAGAGAAAGAGCTTAAGAAAAATGACAGTATCCTTAGCCACCTGAGCTCCTTCAAAAGCCATAGACATCAAAATCTTGCAGCAGTATTAAAATCTTATGAGAAAGGCAATTTTTTAGTAAAGTGTACTAAATGTTACTATTGACTATTCTCTAACAGCTCACATATTGTATTCCTAATTGTCTCATTGTGAGGGAATTCAGCATGATGAACAAACATGTCAGCAACATAACTACATGTCTGATTTTTCATGTCTGATCAGTCAATCAGTCAATTCATGTCTGATTTACACTGATTGATTTCAAATGCACTGGGTTTATACTAACTTTTTTTAGATTTAGAGTTACACTAGTAATGCCAAATGTAACTGCAGTCAAAATGAGATTAATGTACATCTATATTTATGTCTCTCTCATCTCTCTATATCAAGCAGTCTGCTCATGCATGTGAAGCAGGTGGATATAAATAGATGAGCTTTCAAAAACAACTGTTTCATTATCAAGGGATGGATTGAACAGACTGAACAGTAGGGATGAAATATTTATTAAGTATATATAGAAGCCACTCATGGTGAAGAAGTTTGAGTTTGCCTGGAAGCTGCCTTGCTGAAATGAATGCTTGATGCTCTGGAGTTTTATTATATCCCTTTTTATTTTTTGGGGTTTTTTCCATCCTTCCATAGGGTACAGATAATCTCAATCAAAATCTCATCTGCAATTTATATTTAATTTCACATATTTTTGTGGTGCTATTATATTTCTGGTAGCTCCTGAAGGAGATTATTTTAATAGTATACTAACACCCACCATTCTGATGGTGAGGAAAGCTAAAAACTATTTTAAATTATTAACTTTTCTACATCGTCAGATTTCTAGTGATCACAAATATTGAAGGACGCATATAGGAAAGTAGGTCAAATGACTTTAGATAACTGAAGGAGAAAGCCTTTAGGGACAAAAATGAGAAAACCAAAGCACAAAATATTATAGAACTAGGAAAATCTTTGATTAACAGCTTTGAAACAGGGCACCAGATAGTCAATCATTATCCTTTGTGTTGCACTTTCATTTGTTCAGTATTTATGCAGCTGAAGAAGCAGCACTGCACACAGTTCTATGGTAGATGTCAGAGGCATGACTATGACAACTATAGTAGAAAATGATCAGTTGTGGTTAAAGAGGGGGCAGAGTTTTATCTATAAGCTGTGCCAGGGGAAATATAGGCTGCATATTAAGAAAAAGTTTTTTACAGAAAGGGTAATAAAGTATGGGAATGGTCTACCTGGGGAGTGGTGGATTCATGATCTCCAGATGTGTTTAAGAAAAGACTGGATGTGGCACTCGTTGCCATGGTTTAGTTGAGGTTAGGGTTGGGTTGGACTTGATGATCTTGGAAGCCTCTTCCAACAGAGTGATTCTGTGATTCTGAGATCTGTGTGGGCACAGTAAGACAGGTAAAAACTTTGAAATTATATGCTGTTATTCATGTGCATCCTGAGCTTCTTAGTACCAAGCTCTTAGCAATGGCCTAAGCCAAGTCCTGGGCTGAAATTTAATTGTGGGTTTTGTTTGTTTGTTTGTTTGTTTGGGGGGTTTTTGGTTGGTTTTTAGTTTGTTTTGTTTTGGGGGGGAGGGTCTTTTTGTTTTGATTTTGTTCTGCAGAAACACAGGTTTCCCTAAGATGACTGCAACTGGTTTTTTGTATGCCAAAGTCAGAGGCATTTGTTGATGGTAACTAAAAACTTAGACCAATTCCCACAGAACTCAGTGGAGTAACCTGTTCATTTCTATCAAAGTGGCAGAAAAAATGTGAAAGTAAAACTCAGAGAGGATTAGTCACAAAAATATTTTCCATCTATTTTTGGTATGCACCAGTTTTCCACTATAATTTTACTCCCTTTTATAGTTCCAGACTAATACTAAAAAAATGCCTTGGTGAATTAATTCCTACACATTTAGTTCAGACAAAAATCTCTTGAAATTATATTTTTACAGTACTTGAGAACTATATCTATTTGAGAGTCTTGGCATACTTCTGAAAGAATGATTAGAAAAAAAAAGAAAAAAACCATATATGTTAACATATCCCTAAAAAAGCAAAAAAAGATTCTCAGGACGTGTCTGCACCCAGACAGCAGAAGGACCAAAAACAGGAGAGAGAATGTTTTAACAAATGTAAAATGCATCAGTGCCTGATAAGTACCTGCAGTGACTCAGTCATTTGGAAGCCAAAAAATAATGAGGCAATCAAACAAATATATTCTACAACAGTTAAAACTAAATCTCTAACTGACCAAAGGCTGAATGATGTTTCAGAGTTGAACAAAAAAAAAGTTTCCAGTAAGCTAAGACAAGGATATTTCTGCAACACAGAAACTGTTAATTAAATGCCAAATTGCCTGTAGCTTGGCTCATGTTAACCATTCATGCTAATTATTTGCTATGGATTTGTAACACATAAGGTCAGTATGACAGGCACGTATTTAATTTTACAAATCAATGTAGAAGTTACTGTCTGAGTACATTGGAAGTCTGAAAATGAAAATACCTTCATTTGAAAATCAACTCCCCTGTAGACAAAACTAATATTAGAACTTCACATTCATTCTTTAGTTAATTTGAAGAAGTGCAGCTCTCCCAGTGGCATCAAATGGAATATTTTATGTGTTAGAAAAAGTAAGATTTCATTGTTCTGAGCTACTGAATCAGACATCATGTTCGTTATGAAAGTAACAGCAGTTTAACTCTGATTTCAGAGATCAGATATCAAGGTTTTCAGGCTTTTTCCTAAGTAAATGTCAATAGCACCTTACTTCTGCGATTATTCTATACTCTTGGCAAACATAATTATTCTCAGTAGACACTGAAATGGTTTCAGTGCAGTCACTTTTGATCTCAGACTGTAAACAACTTTGAGACTCACCAGCACTTGGAGGAGAATCTACTAGAAATGTGTCGTGACACAGACATGGACAAGGAGCCCCTTTGGAAAAGAGATGTTCTTCCTTTAAGTTCTGGAATTCATTATTATAGTATGCTTGTAGAGTGTAATTATTTTATGCTTAATTCCAATCCTTTGGTAGCTTCAGCCAAATCCTAATCTCCCTGGAATAATCAGGAATTTTCCCACTAAAATTATTGGACAGACTCCCATTGCCTTTGAATGGATTTTCAAACAATGTTTCAGAAAGCTGAATTTTACATTAGTTATACCAAAATATTCATAGTCTTATGGCTCAGAACCTGAGAAATCCTAGAAGATCAATTATTACTAAATATTAGAAATATAGTAGAAATTAATTTCTTGTGTTGCTTCAGTCCTTTACTATCATTTTTCTCAAAAGAAACTACACCCAACAGTGTAGTCAAATAAGGAAAATAAAAGAACTGTCATTCTAAAACTCAGAACACCAGTCTTTGAGCAAACTCATTTCCTAATTTATCTGAAAGGCCTGTTTTGGGTTTGTTTGTTAGCTGAAGTACTGCATGCTCACCAGGATTTCTGGAACTGGAGTTTTCCTTACAAAATCTCTTACTTGAACTCAGATGTATATTGTCTATAAAAATCTCCTAAAATTTAGCAGTAGACAAGTATGCATTTACTCTGACTTGTATTTCCTACCAAATAAAGGACCATCTTCTGAGCACGTTTACAATGGCTAGCATAAAAGAACTAGAGGAAGGAAAGAACATTTACTGTTTTTTCTTTTCCCCCAACTCACTGACTTAACCAACAAATTTGCAAGGCTATTTTAGTAAACAATCTGCCAGCTGACTTTGATGTGTTTTTCCTGTTGTTGCTTCACTGCTTAAAGGTTTTATTTATTCCCTTTAACTCGAAAAAGAGGTCTTTATTTAAGACTTCTAGACACAGTGCTGAATTAAGGGTTGGGTTGATTTCAATCACTTTCATTAAATGCTGGAAGGCATCACTTCTCAAAGATTGTCCCCTCATGCTTCAACTCTTCAATATAAGTGAGTTTTCTCTGGAAATTCACGTATCCTGAAGAGTTTTGTTCACATATTGTAAACACAAGTAAGAGTTAATCTTAGGACATAAAAATAATTTGCCAGATATTCCTTTTCTCCAAACCAGTATTGAGAACAAGAACTGGAAGTGCACATCAGCCTCTCAGAGGGCTTTAGAAACTTCTTCAGGCAGTTAGACAAGGCCCCATGTCATTCACGGTTTATTAAGACTGAATAAATATATTCGGCTACGAATTGTGATGAAAATGCACACTTTCTATGTCTGGAGTTTTGCTTGTCCATACAACAGCCACTCAAAATCCCCAAGGACTCATTGAATGTTTGCTGCAAAATAAAACAATAAGCATAATATCTGTACTAAGATTTTTCAGAGGCTGCAGAACTCGTGGGTTTTATATGTTGAACTCTTTTGTGAAATTAGTTCTCTACATTTGTCATTAGGACACAGGTATCAATGGCATTCATGCAATTCATACTGACAAGAACTGACCTTACTTCATGAAAGGTGCTGCTTTCACTAGGATCTTAAATGACAATAGCAGTTCAAGCTTACAAAGCTCTTTCTGCTTTCAGAATATTAAGCAATGAAGGACCACACCAAGGATCACAGCCTGGGACCTACCTAGACCTGGGATTTTCACAGAGAAAGATGGATGCTAAACAGGGCAGACCTGGACTGAAATTCTCAGTCAGGGACGTGTCCTTGGGGACCTGCACTTCTGCCTCTTCCATGTGAAAGGAGTGGGAACATAATTACTGTTTCTAGGAGCAACACTTGCTCTATTGTGCCACCACCACCCCTTGCTGATGGCCCACGAGTCTTTGTGTGGCTGTTCTGGAGAACAGACACTATGACAGTGCAGGCAGTCAACCTTCCCTCCTCCAGCAGCTCTAGCCCTGATGCTGCTTCTTTGGTCTTTACTCAGCTTAAAACCTTTCTAATAAACAGAAACCTGATGTAGCAGATAATGCTTTTCTTTCACTGTGAATGTCTATACCATATATTATTATCAGTCACAATAGTGATGCCCTTTTGCAGGCATCCCTAAAAGAATAACAAAAGCAGCTTACTGATCCTTTCTGTCTTAAAAAAATTACTATCAACAAAAACACAAACTGAAATATATTATTTATATTGGTAAATAACAGATAGAAGGAGTCTGTATAATGAATAGTAATCATTCTCCATTGTTTTTTGACCTATACGAAAACAAAAGTTCCAGTTTTCATGAGTCATCCTAATTAGAGCAGTAATTTAAATTAAATTTGTTTTTCCATCATAAATAGGTCATCCATTAGAATAAATCATTTTATTGTCTTGCAGAGCTGTACAGGAGCCATGCAGCACACTGGGTTCTTGAAGCACTGTGTTCTGGACAATCAATAAGGCAAATTTATGAACATGATTTGTTCAGTGAAGTAATTCAATTGTGTGTAATGTGATCAGAAAAGATTTTAAAAAACAAAGTCAGGAATTGGGAAATGAGTAAAGCAGATGCATAGTAACACAAAAGCAAAGCCAGTAACATGAAGCTACCCAAACGTTGATTGAAGCTTTCACAGACTGGTCTATCTTCCTGGCTCAGGAAGCTTTTTGTGTTAAACTCTGGCAGAAGTTACCCAGTGCAGTCAGACTGATACTGACAAAGCAATTTTGCACAATTGTGAGAATATTGGCAATAGTCCACCCACTGGGTTCCTGCTTTTTTATATTTGCAGATTTTGAGTGGGCAGGAAGTTGCTTTAGTTCAAGGGTCTGATCCTTACTGGCAGTGTAAAAAGCCTTCTGGAACTAAGTTATCACACATCCCTTTTTTTTGAAAATGTGAATAAATTAAAGAGCTTGTGCATACATGTTAAATTCCAAGGTGCTGTTTGCTGCTCTCCAGAAATGTCTCTATTGTTCATTACAGAACAACAATAAAATACACAACCACAATTCCATAGACAGGTTCACAGGACACAGCTAACCACAAGAATGAGATGAGACTTAGGGCCCAAGTCTCCCATCTCTCATTTTACCCTGCAAAATACTTCAAAGAAGCAGATTTCTAATTTATGTCTGCATACTTTGCAGTGAAAAAGTCTGCAAGTGAAAATCAGCCCTTTGTTGAACTAATTGCACAAGACTAAATAAATGGATTTTACACACACATAAGGTAAATAACCATGTCTGTCTATCAGTAAGGCAAGATTGCAGTATAAACAGGACTTAATGTATACTGAATGGAATTCAGCCTTCCTGGTGTGAACATGACACTTTGGTTAAAAAATCACACTCTTCCCATGTACCTAAAATACCCGGCAGAGAGAGGCAATATATTGCCCTGGGAATATTACTGCACTTATTCCACAATCCAAAGCTGGAAGCTCCATCTAGGCAGCTTGAACACTGGCAGAATAAGGCCACATTTACCCCTTTGCCATGTGACTGAAATGGTATAAGTAATGGAAAATCAAATTTGTCTCTTCTGAACATAGCAAGAGTGCTGGGCTCAGTGATTATCATAATTCTTACATCATTACAGGTCACAGAATCACAGGATTGTTAAGGTTGGAAGGGACCTCTGGAGGCCATCTCTTCCAAAGCCCCTGCACAAGCAAGGGCACCAGGTACCTGGGACCATGTCCAGATATTTTTTGAATAATTCTGAGGATGGACATTTTATGATCTCTCTGGCATCCTGTGCCAATGCTCAGTCACCCTCACAGTGAAAAAGTGTCTCCTGTTGTTCAGCAGAAACCTCTCATTTTTCAGTTTGTGCCCATTGCCTCTGGTCCTGCCACTGGGCACCACTGAACAGAGCCTGGTTCCATCCTCTTTGCACCCTCTCCCTGCAGGTATTTATGTACATGAACAAGTCACACCTGAGCCTTCTCTTCTCCAGACTAAACAGTGCCAGGTCTCAACCTTTCCTCATATGAGAGACACTTCAGTACCTTAATCCCCTCCAAATCCTTTTTGGCACTCTCTTCAGTATGTCCCTGTTTCTCTTTCCCTGAGGGACCCAGCGCTGTGTGCAATATTCCATAGAAGGCCTCTCTAGTGCTGAGAGGATGGATCACCTCCTTTAACCTGCTGGCAACACCTTGCCTAATGCAGACTAAGATACCCTTGGCCCTTTTTTTGCCACCAGAGTGTGAGTATAATTGTAGGTGCTGACATCCTGCAGCCAAATGAGATCCGGCTGCCTGAGCCAGAGCATGCCAAAAACATGGGCTGAGTTTACTGCAGGTGCTCAGTGTGGTGATGTCTTACACTTCTGCAGAACTTCATATGCAATTAACTTCCTACCCTTACTTGTCCTTTGAGGAATGGGACCCAAATCTATACATGGAGGCTAGCTGTGTTTTTTCATTTTTAAACAAAAAGAAAATAACAGATTGCAAATGGAAGTCTGATGTCTATGATGGGTCTCCAGCATATACTAATGTACAGTTTACAGCTGTTGCTGTGAAATAGTTTCAAGATTCCTTAGTTAAAAAGGCATGAACTTTTTGTCACTTAAGTTTAAGCTTTACTGGTTTTCTTTCCTTTGTTTCCATAGAGGGAAAGATTTTGAAAAATCACTTTGCAGCTAACTTCAGGTAGTAGCTTGTTTTGCTAGTTTCTAACCGTGTCTCTGGCTCCATCTCTTGCTCCTGACTGAACCTCTAGGATGTACTCAAAGCATGATTCATCTCTTGCCGTATTGGAAGTTGTTGATAAGCCTTGTTATCAACTCCTGTGGGACTGTGTCCCACTGGGGAAAGTACTGACTGCCTTGGCTCACCCTGTTTCCCAGTCCTTGAGGGAATATTCAACCCCTCTCTGCCCCAACAGTGCCAATTTCCTTAGCTGGAAGGAGAAATTGGTCTTGTGCATAATGGGTAAGCTCATACACAGAACAAAGCACAGAGTTCATAAAAAGAGTGTCTTGTCAATTCAAGATCTTTAAACAAGATTATGGGCTAAACTTTCATGGTTATCTCATGACAGTTTTCTATTATTTCCTATGTTAATAAAGGTAAATATCTTCATGGGTATATGGAGAACAGATGAGATTCCACAGAAACTGTTAAAAGGTTTAGGGGAAAAATCCTATACCTTTTCCCTAGGAATGCTGAGTTTTTTAATCTTTTTTTTCCAAGTGATATAATTGGTGAAGATGCATAAAAGTTGGAAAAAATACATTGAAAAATATTCAGATTGATTCTTACCAAGATAAGATGAAAATATTTATATTTTGTATGTTTTGTAACAAATTCTGAAATAGTTTATTTGAATAATCTTCTTGAATAATTTTAAAAATATTTCCTGACAAGCTGGGATTTACTTAAAAGTGCCTCATACTTAATGAAATTATTTTTAAATATAAAAATGAGGAATAAAAAATTGTTTATAAGCAATAAAAATATCTAGAAAGATGTTCCCTCATGCTATTTCAATCACTGAGAAAACTACAGAAATATGACATAACAGATGCTGTTGAATTTAGTTCTAGTCAAAAAACTATTGTAACATTTTCAAAGACCCTCAGAGTCATTAATTTAAGAGGAATAGTTTAATATATTTTTAGCTAGGCCCACACGAGGGATACAAAAACAAACTCACATCTTAGGATATGAATGAAAGCAAACAAAATACCAGGTAACTGCTAAAATATGGACAAAATGGCTAATTTTTATTTTTAAATCTGACATGACTTTCTAAATACACTATGAATTAAAAAAGTTCTGTGAACTTCATATACTTTTCTCATTACTCTAGCCTAATCGATTGTCATGTTTTATAAATATAAGAGATTTAAAGGTCTTAAATAAAGAGCATAAGAGAAAGACTTTGAGCTTTTCAGTAGAAAAGTTTAAAATAGGGAATTCCCAATTATGTTCTCTATGTTTCTAAAAATTTTTACATATAAGGAAGTCTATCTCACCTGAGGCTTTATGCACCTATTGGAGAAGGGTGATGATAAATATTCTGGAGTAAATGCAGGCATGGCTTCCATATCTTATGTTTTAAATACTTGTTAGCAACATTGTCTTGCTGACTGCGTGAGAAATGGTCCAATTCTTCCCACTGTCTGTGTCCATGATGTAATCTTTGAAGAATTTGTTGATTGCTCAGTAATGGAAAAAGACAACTTTGCTGACATTCCCTGTTGATAAGACAGCCCTTTCTGAAGAATCATTTCACCAATCCAGAGATATGTACCAGGAAAAAAGACCAAAGGAATTTAAGTTTAGGTGGTATTTTTTCCAGCAACAGTTTTTTTAACTTTTCGGATGAATTTAAATGAAATAGAAGAAATAGAAATTTAGCCAAAAAGCAAGCAAACAACAACAAAAAGAGAAACTAAAATCGTGTAATAAAATAATTCTGTACAAATAAAAAAACTTTTGCTTAGCTTAATAAATCATAAATCCTTATGTGGGAATTTAGATTACTTCTTAAGAAAGAATTACTGTTCAAGACAAATATGACCTTTGTCTTAGTCCTCATTCGTGCTGCAGTTTAGATTTTTGTAGAAGCCCAATTTTCACAATAGACACCTCTTTTCATATTCAGAACTGATCTAAATTTTAAAAAACCCCACAAACAAAAAAATTGCATCCTATAGTATAGAGGATAACTTCTGACCACGGTGGTACATTTTTCAAATATTTATTTTAAAGAAATTATCTAAATATAAGAAATTATTCTGCCTGAGAAAAGTGTCAGTTATTAACTACTTATCTTTTGATTTATTTGGAATTTTTTATGAATTTCAGAGTTATGTCTAGGAACTTGGTTTCTAATATATTCCTTATTAATGTTTCAATGAACTGGTCAGTACTAAAAAACATTTTACACAATTAGAGCAAACTAAATCTTCCCACTTTTTCTTAGAATACAGCAAGGCAATAGAATGCATTTTAAAAAACTCAGACCCGAGGTAAATAAAATCAAATAAATATTTAAACTCTCCTTCTGAGTAAGATTTTCTCTTGGTTTTACAAACACTGCAGGCATCTTTAAAAATGTACATAATTGTTTACATTCAGTAATGAAATTAAGCTGATAATTAGAATGTAGAACAAAAATCACGTGACTTTTAATACTACATATAATTGAAAAAGGTAATTACAAAGCCTCTTGTAAATATTTAGAAGGACCTAAATGTTGTACAAATTATCAACAATATATGATTTCATTAAATAAACTATTTAAAGTGAAAAGAGTATTCTTATTCTCCAACATGCCTGTAGAATGCTAAAGCTTTCTGCTCGGTGAAATAATTCTGGAGTGTTGAAGATCTGCATTATATACTACAGATTTAAATTAGCACATTTCATTTAGAATTACAGAAAGAAAAGGCATTGGCTCATTTGAGATTTCATTACAAATTCAGACATTAGTTGGGCTTGCCAATGTTTTGTACAATTTTCACTGGGCATGGGAGAAGAATCAGATTAATTTCTTCTATACTGAACCGTTCCCAACAAAACAAAGTTGAAAAAGACTGAGCCAACTGTGCTGTCTGCCCTTGTCTTGACACAAGCCAATCCTCAGCCATTTGCTAGGAAAACAAATGATAATTCAATCAGAGAGCAAGTTTATGTAAAATGCACTTTTATGAACGTGCAATAATGGCCCCACTGTACAGTGAAGCAATGAATTTGCTGGCCAGTTATGAATGCAGACCCAAAAAGAACCTGCTGTATTAACAAATCTGATACTGTGCTGAAAAAGGTAGCTAGTGCTTTAAATACTCACAGGACTCGATTCAAATCTCATTTATCAAGACAGTTTTGGGCTACCTCTGCACTGAGTTCAGGAGATAGTCATTGTAAATGATTTTTAACCTCATTGTTGCCATATTATTATTATTATTATAAATTATTCAACACTAGCTGTTTGATTTATTCAAAAACATATATTGTGTATGATCCTAAGTAAAGAAACCCAATCAATTGAGAATCAAACTGTGAGCAACTTTGTTGTTCGTGTTTTTCCTTTTAAGAAATAATTTGTAATAAATTCTTCAGTTAATGGTCAATATATTAAGGGATTCCATGCCTCATAACAGCTTTGAAAGACAAGCTGTTTTTATTTTGTTACTGGCATGTAGATTTACATATGCAATTTCTGAAATTATGTTAATGCTGTAGGATAGAGTTTGGCATTCTTTCAGAACTGCAAAATGTAGAGGTTTCAGGGTCAAAATCATAGAATGTAGTTAAACATTTTTTATTATTTTATTTTGAAAGGAATGTGCCAAGTACTTTTGTTGTATAGGACTTGAGTATATTAAATATTAATTTCCACACTGCATTAAATATTCATAGATCTCATATGTGACAACCATGGCTTCATGTCAGTCTTGAAAAGGGAAATCTCTTTTCCTTGTTTTTGACATCTCTAGTCAAGACTTACCTACATCTTTTTTGAATTATCTCCAAAGATGCTAATTATTATGCCATAAACATTCACTTTTATTTTACCTTGCCAAAGTGGGGAGAGATGTTCATCAGCCTCATAAAATATTAACAGCTGGTCTTTGTTTTACAATAATGGATTTATTGAGAGGTTTTAAGGTTCTGAGAGAGAAGAAAATATTTCTGAGGGGGAGGGAAGGAAAAGGAAATGGATGATACAACTGTAATCCCAGCTAGAGGAGATGGGAAGTTTATGAATATTCCAGACTGGATTTGTACTTGTAAAAATCCCATATTGTATGATAGTCAGCACCACCCTTTGGTCTTGCTTCAAAGTAGTCCCTGAGGAAATAAGAAATTGACTATTCCAAGTTAACCTTAAGATCATTGCTACTGCTATTTCTTTTGCTTTTTACAGGTTTGTCATTTAAAACAACACTTTTGAGAGCAGAGAGGTAAATTCCAAGAAATTGTTTCATTTAAAAGTGGTTGCATATAAAGATGAAAAAGTATCAATATGCTACGGCAAAAATACTTACAAATGGGCTACTGAATCAACATGCAGATAATTTGTTAACATCAAAGATAGTGACTATAAACATTACTGCAGGTATAAGTGTGTATATAACATACTACAGGTTGAAATGGATTTCCTAAGCTTTCTGAGTATAAGATCTAGCTCTTATACTCAGATGCCACAGTCTTCAAGAAGGAACAGTGAGAAAATTATTGTAATCTTGGTTGTGAATGTTGGTTCTTTTTGGGTTATGGATTTTGGGTTTTTTTTGTTTGGCTTTTGTTTGACTTTGGTTGGTTTTTTAAATTCTGTTTTGTTTTGATTTTTTTGTAGGTTTTTTGTTTGGTTTATATTGGTTTTGGGTTTTTTGAGGTTGAAATGTAAGAATACATTTCATGTCTATGAGCTAATATTTCCCCCTCAGGCTTTCTGACAGTATTTACAATTCTCATAGGAAATCACTTGTTGTAGAGTTTTTCCTTTACCTTACAGAATTTATTTAGTTCTTGGACAGATACCGATAGCAATTATTAGTTAACAATAACCATAACAATTATTGTTGCATCCAATGGTAAAAAAAAAAAAAAAAAGGATTTAAAGATAATTATTTCAAATTATTGATTTTTTCTTCAGAGTTACCAAGATCCCTTCCTACATTAAGCCATGTTCCTACAGTTCTTACAGTTTCAGAACTGATGAAATCTGCAATAAGAAACACATTTTTGTTATAGAAATCAGTCAGTTGTTTCAAAGCACTTACCTGCTAAATTACAGTCATTATTCCGTGGATAAGGTTAATTTCATTAATGCATCTAAACTGAGTGTTCTTGGTTTACACCAGTTGTTTACCCCTTCATAGATACTGGGGGAATTTCCTGTGAGTGATGCAAGGGCCTCAAGCTGCTGATTTGCTATCACCCTGTGCCACATCCAAGAGAAGGACTTCCCTGACATGTGTGAATTATCTTGGAGATGCCTATCTCCATGAACTACACAGCAAAGCCTATCCCACCTGGTGCATCAAAATTTTAGGTGCCTGAAATTAGGATAGGTGTCAGCTGGTGTCAGATAAGTGTCAGAAGGCAACCCCAAACCACATCTTTATCTTTCCTTTTAAAGTGGCTATTTAAATGCCAGACATTACCACTCTGTGCAGTTGAATAGGAAATGAGAAATGTTAGATGAGATAGGCTACTCACATCAGATTATGTTTGCATTTTCATCACACTAAGAGAGGACTTTATGTAATGTGACTATCTGCATAACGTTGGTCGTTCCACATTCTTTCTGGGAGGATGCCACTTCTGAATGTGAGTTTCTTTTGGTTTTTGATAGGACTTTAGAGAAGTCTGTAATAAGGTTGGTAGTACATACCTCTCAAAATGCATGTGTTTCACAAGAAGGTTTAAATGAAAACTTCTTCAGAGCCACAGAACTCCTACTGAGTAATCCAAATCTTCAGCTGTGGGAGGGAGAATTGCCTCTTGTCACTCTTGAGTCTCTTGGGGAGCACTGAAGTTTCTTGCCTATGGTGTTCCCCCTTACCTTTGCTCTCTGAAAATGAGGGATGCATATCTTCTGATTTGACCATATGAAAAGTTTGCAGTAGGTGTTTGTAAGTGGGTCTAAGGGTTATAACTATATGTAACTATATAATTAAAAGTTATTAATTTGTGATGCTAAGTAATAGTTAATTGAATCATTTCAGAGCTAGTTTTGGGAGTTGCTAAAAACTGGAAAAAATAAACATATTTTTCTTATAGTTTTGATCATGGAATATTTTTTTTTCCTCTGTTGTATTCTTAATAGTTACAAACTGTAATGTAGAAAAGTGTAAAAGACTCAAATATTGACCCTCCAAAAATGAGTTTTTAACTTTTCAGACAAGAGTTAAGAAACAGCTGTATGTGGTATCTGGTGGATTTTCTTGCTTATGAGTAAAAGGATGTGACATTATAATTTTATATTAAAAGTAGATACTTACTCTTTTAATAAAGATTTGGTTAATACTGATTCCATAATTTGATTTTCCTGTTCAGCTGCAATTTAGTATTTATTACAGAGAGACAAATTTCAGGAAGAAACATGCTTGGGGAAGAGTAAATGCTTCCATTTTTGGCATTTCTACAAGTGTGTTTTATTGACCACATGCCATACGGTCACACCAGCTATGCTGCTGCAGCAGTTTGTCACTTGAAGCAAGCCCTGATGCCATGGAAAAATATATTCAGAGAGGAACAAGAAAAATGCTATGTTGGCATATCAGTTAATTGGATTCTAATATGCAGTGTTACCACATCTGTTCACCTTATCTTTTATTTACTGTTCCCTGGGCTTGTGTTTTGGTAATAAATAAGTGTTTGCTCAACGCAGGTGTATCTGTAGTTTGGGGTAAAATGATCCTGTAGAACTCTCATTCCTGAACTCTTCTGAAAATAAGCACCATTTCAAAGGCCCCATCACAGAGGTTTTGGCCTTACCATGCAGCCATCCAGCAGCAGGATGTGACACCTTCCCGTTCTGAGTGACAGAAAGGCGACCTCATGAACACTGCCAGGGCAAACAAGAATGGTGGGAACTCATGAACTTATGAACACATAAGAGGAAGACAACATTTCTGCATCAGCTCTTAGAATAAAAAGGCAGAAACACTTTACTTATTTGAGCTTTGCTAATAAACATTTCATTTACAGATTCAAGGGATGGTGCCTGCAGTTTGACCAGCATCACTGCCTCTGTATACACACAGTTTCACTGCCCGATATTTAAACTTTTTAGAGAAATTAACAAAACTGGCAGCTAGTCAAGAATTGGATGAACCATAATCTTGGCTTCTGGGAATCGTGATGTTCATATAATAGGAGTAGAATACCCTCTTTCTACAATAACAAAGTTATGTTTGTATACAGGGTTTTTGGAACAGCTTCTCATGGCTGCAGATAAATAATGTTGTTTATAGGTGAAAGTGTAAAATAGATGTAAGCTACAGTGAAAGGTAAAAAAGAAATTCGCATTCTGATATATCATATTGGAATTCCTATTTTTATCTTTTATATTGAACATTCTTTTTTGAAGTCTTAGCCTCTGAATTTGAGGAAGGAATTGGAACTACAGAAAGATATGTCATGTTTTGTGCCTGTCTGTCCTGGACTCTGAAGTGGGATGATCTCAAAGGATCTTCTAAGCCATATGTAATTGTGATGTGGAAAAATTAGCAGGGTGTGTACTGATTGTTCCTCTTTGATGATCTGTATCTATCACAATAATATCTTCCCAAACAACATGAATACATTTAGGTATGGACAAATGCATTCGTCTGGAGAGATATTAGATGATCTTAATTGAATAGTGATGAACAAGCAGAGTGACATTTTACCCTTTGCTATATTTTATATCTTTGGTTTTTTTCAAGCCTTCATAACATTTTTCACTCTCTTCCTACAGCACTATCAAAAAGACTGAATCAACCTTATCATGTATTTTTCCCTTCCTCTTCTTCATCTTTTTGAAGTAAAGAAATGGTGTGACCCATTTTCCCAGTCTTCAGATCTGTCTCTGGCTCTTGAAGTGAATAAAAATTGAGTGAACTTGTGAAAATGCTGTGACTGCTTTGCCAGTTTCATCCCCCACTTCCTTCAGCACTCCTGGTGTGCATAATCTGGCCAAGGAATCTTGTCGATTTTAAAACACTATAACCTTTTAAAAAACATTTTCTGATGTATTTTGCATGTTTCCTAATTTTCCACCTGCGCTCATGAATGCCTGATACAATTTAATCTTTTTGGTGAATAAAGGCAGATGTAGGGCAACATTTCATCTGGCTCTTTCTCTTCTAAGTCCCTGTTATCTTTCATGTGCTCCCAGAACTGCTCAAAAGCAAATGTGTGATTGATAAAAGACATTTAACTCTCTTCACTCCAACCAAAAATTCATGTGGCTTAAGCTACTCTGTACTTTGCTAATAACATCAACCAATCTTTTATCTTGATGTACCATATGATTAAATATAGATATGGGAGTGATGAAACTGAGATTTGGAAATCATTCAGAATTTGGAGTTTAGTTTTTATTCCTTAAAAAAACCCCATTTTCTAAAGCATGAGGAAGTTTTAGAATAGTACTTTTTTCCCATTTTACAAGCAGTCTCTGCTACCCAATGAAGGCAAAATAAAACTATAAGGAAAAAATAAGGCAAAAAAAAGGAGGAAAAAAAATTAAGAAGTGGGAGGCCTCTTTTTCTGATATCATCTGATGCCTCCATGTTGTTTTTAAATATTTTTTCTTGTAAGATTTGGAAATTTTCAAGCAACAAACAAACCATATGATTAACAGATATATTTATTCAGATCAGGAAACTGATACAAGAACAAAAGCCTCAAGGACAAACATTTAGATCCATTGAACCTTTCACAATTAATATATTTTAACTTCCACTGTCACCATAAAGCTGGGAATGCTCAAATAGTGAGTAATTCACACTGAAAGAGTCCAAAGGGTGGTGGACAGGAAGCTTGTGATCATCAGGTAATTCCAGACTTTTCAGCTTTTGCTGTGACCAGAAATTCCTTTCAAGATCTAAAGCACTTAAATTAGAAAAACAAACCAAATTCTACTTAAATTTTAAAATAAATAAATAAATAATTTTAAAAGAAATTATTTTAATGCATCAGTATTTCCATGTGAGAACAGTTTTTCTAAATATTCCTGGTAATACTTTCTGGGATCTGGCTTGTCATGGCTTCCATTCCCCATCTTTATCTTCTATGCAGCATGTTGGCAAAAGAAGGGCAATGTGAAAATTTCCTGGGACCAGAAGCAGTGTGATTAGCACTTAACAATCAATTCTGTGTCTTGGAAGTTTATTATAGATAATGGAGGGAGCAGCAGAGGAAAAAAAAAAAAACAAAAACCAAAAAAAAACCCAAAAAAACACCACCACCAAAAGACATCTTTTATCATTTGCTTGACAAAATAGTCAATCTTTGTAAGTTACTTTTTGGGTCACCTGGATTATATTGAAAAATCCCATCTGCTGTTATTACAGAGTTGTCCGGATAGACTGACTCACTAGTAGCAGGATCTCAAATGATTTGGAAAGACTATTACCAAACAAATGGGCTTTAAGAACAAGAAGAATTAGTTTGTATAAGTTGGTTAGTACAAGTACATCAGAGAAAGAGAGACAGTCACTTAGACAAATAAGGAATGAAGTTCTAAACTGTCTTGGAAGGGATTTAGATCTATCTATTGCAAAAACATTAGACTGGCTTTGCTTTGCAAGGGAATGTGCCACGTGCTTTTGCAGTCACCTATGAAAGTACTCAGACATGGTTCAAGGACAGTCATTTTGTTCACAGATCTGCCTCATCAATGGTCTCTGCAAGTTTCAAAACCTAATAAATCAGAAAATTAAGTGTACACTCTATTATTCACCCCATGAATGTTACCTCTGTTGAGCCAGCATTTCACTGTTTAGGCTGATAATGTAGAGTTAAACCATGATAGAAAGGAAAGAACACAATGTCTTATCACTCCCACACTTTTACTACACACACATCATGAAAACATAACATGAAAATTTAAGCAAGAGTTGTAACAAATCTTGATGTTACTTTCATGTTTCATACTCCCACACTGAAAGTCAGCTCACTATAATTTTCTCCCTTTTCTTTCTTATTATGTGGCAAGTAAGTCCTTTTTACATACCATTTACTGAGCTCTGTTGGCTGGCCTTTTCTCCTGTTGTAGTGAAGAAACAGGGAGCAGAACAGCAGTTCCTTACTAAAGTGGCTGCCCAAATGCCATTCTTCAGCACACCAAACTCCAGAGGGATAATACGTCCTTTCTTCCAGCATATTTTGCTGAAAGATATTAATAGCCTGTCTCCTCCTGCCAGCCCATGTTTTTCCTTTTATTTTTGCCAGCTTCATCTGTTACAGAGCTTTTGAACACAATCACTCAAAGGTCTGTGTAGAGTGGGAATGGTTCCCCTGCAGCACTCTTATTTTAAATATTTGTTCCACCTTTCTGTGCTTTGTGTTATTTTGCTTTTGATTAAGGTAATGTACTGATTCACAGCGCTGAGACTCGTTTTCTGAGGAGGCTGTTACGGGTGTGTAAACACATAGATTGTTGTTCTAGCTGGAGCTCAAACCATTGCAAACCAGCCCGAATACCTGAATACAATGTAATACAGTGTATCAGCATCATCAAGGTGTTCTGTCTGAAGTGATTGGTGTCACTAAATAACCATCCTGTTGTGCTGCTTCCAGAGGTGCTGAGAAATATTTGTAAGCTTTAAACCATCCTCTAATAACCTCCCCACAATGCTCCTCCATTTAGAGTTTCAAATAGGCAGTAAAACAATAAACTTTTATTGGAGAAGGGGTTGGTGGCCACAGTTCTTTTATTCAGTAACCCTGTCTTCACATACCTCTCCTTTTTTTTTTTTCCTTTTTTTTCCCCCTAGGTAATTTCTGGTGCCTGAGAGCCCTTTTCATTTAGGATGTCTGACCCCTGCAGCCTGCCAGGTCCTCGTCCATTCCCGGAGTTCTTGTAGCAGCTGCCTCGATCTGTGCTGCACTTTGTGCAGGGCAGGAGACATGATTAATGTGCTCTTGGTGAGTAACAGACACTGGGGTAAAAAGAGAATGAAACAAGCTCATAACAAACAGGAAGGGCCAAGGGCACACCTGTCCTGTTAGCAGTTGTCAAATAAAAACTCTGATTAGGCCATGTATCATGGTTTCCTTGAATTTGTAACTATTGAATGACACAAGACTGCAGCCAATGGCTCTCCTTAAGAAGTAGAAAGATAATCAGTTTGTCTTCTAAAATCTAACTACCAAGCACCTTTTAAAGTACATATTGTCAATCAGATCAGAAAAGAACCTTGTAAAGGTCTGTTTCTAATTACATAGTGGTCAATAGTTTACCATTTATTTTAAGAAAACAACTTCTCCATTAACAGAACATGTCAAGGTATTAGTAAATCACTTGTTTGGTCTATAGAATTGCCTTTGCAATGATAAAAATTCCCTATGTTTCATCATCTCTTGGATTGAACACTGGTTCATTAGTGTTTCACGACTTCCAATAAAAAGAACATTGAAAGACATTAGCTCTGAAATTAAAATATATGAAGCCAGCAAAATGCTACAAAGGAAACAATGTACAGTAGGTCATACTGCTGGTCTGTGAGCATTCCAGAGAGGAATTACATTCAGGACAAATCACTTCTCTTGAAGAGATGTGCATTTACTTCCCACAGCCAGAGCTTTTCTTATTTGTAAGAAATATTGACACATCAGTTTGTCTGATTAAAATGGAGTAGTCAACTGTTCAAATCATTATTTTGTTAAATGTACATTAAAAAGTGTGTTTTACTAGATGGATATGATGATTGGATGGGCTTTGAAATTTATTGTACTTGAGCACGTATTCATATAATTCAGTAGGATGTATAGCTAATAGGCTTATAAAAAAGTCACATTACAGTAGTATTACTTAGATGACATGATTGCATTTCAACAAGATCCAGCTCATTTAGCGCACAGATAATTTACTTTAAATTCTGGATATATATTAACCATTGCACAGCCAGTTTTGGTTTTGCCCTGCCTCATGAGTGAAGCACAGGTGCTGCTGAAACAAGCCAGGTCTACTGTGGCTTTTGATGAAGCACATTTATTACTCTGGAGCCATCAAGTGGGCCGACTTGGAGTGGAATCTTTCCAATCTAACATCCATAAGAGATGGCAACAATGGCAGTCTCTACTCCATGAAGAGGCCAGAAACTCATTCTTCTGTCATCAGAGGAGAGTTTGCTCAATTTTGCCATACAGGAAGGTCTCAGCAGAAAACACATTACACCGAAGACAAGTTTCTTTTGAGCAGATTGCTCGAGCTATTTAAGAATTTTAATTTAGTGTGACTTGTCAGCTTTTACTTCTTACAAAACAAGTGTCTTGTAAAATAAACCATTATAAACTAGCTTAGAGAGTGACTGGGAGATGGAGAAAACAATATTGCTGTCTAAATCCATGCTGAAATAGATCAACATCCTGTAAAACTACATGATCACTGGGAACATAAGAGATGGTTTGCAACAAAACATTATGGACTGTTTCCATGTGAGAGGTTCAAGGTTGGATTATCTGTCCAGCCTTTCCTAGGAATGTAGTTTCAAAAAGTGTCTGGGAGGGCAGAGAGAAGAGCAAAAAGCTGGCTGGGTTGCTGCATAATATTACACATGTTCTGATCTGCTTGTGCATTAATATCAGCCCTCAAAGAGGGTGTTTGTTTGACCTGCCAGCTGGAGTAAAATGTGATGGTTGCCAGCAAGAGTTCATCAGGAAGTTAAAAACTGGGAGAGGTGAGGAGAGGCTTAAAGAAAAACAAAGTAAAAAAACAAAAAAAAATTAAATGAGGGAACTTGATAGCTTTGTATCTGAGCTCCAGTATGCACACATCTGCAGTACCTTCTGTCTGCATGAGAATTAATACAACAGTGCACCAAAGCCCACCTCTTGCCCAGAACACTTCTGATGCAGGACCCAAAGTACCATTCATGAAGTTACAGTAGAATTTCTTATGTGGGCAAAATGAATATCCATACTGGAATTCAGCCAAGCCACTTAGAATTATAATCCCTACTCTGTAAGAGACACCAGCTACAGTTTTAGTGTTAAATTTCATGAACAGCTTCTACAATGAAGTGTATTCAAAGATCTGTGCAAGGGACCACTGTTCAAATCAGGATGACATGGACAAGGATCATAGGCCTGGTGCAAACACTGTTTGCTGTATCCCTTTTTTTTTCCAGGGTGGACTTCCAGGAATCAGTCAAGTTCAAGCTCCCTAAAACAGTTTGAACAGATGAAACACAGAGCGAGTTCTTTCACTGGGGACTACAATTTACCAAGGGCAACCTAAGGATATCATCTGTATGCCTCTGTGTGGATGGATGATACATGCCTTAGAAAGTAGGGCCACAGTCCTTTGAAAAATACAAGGAACTAACCTTCTGTGCGTTATTTGGAAGATAATGTCTCCTGCTTCTGGAAGATATTTCAGTAGTGCCTGGGAACATCAGCATGTGTGTTTTGGCTTGGAATCAATGAACTCAGTGGAGACATTCTGAATTATGAGTTGAGGTTGTGGGCTGAAGCTGTGGCTCTACTGCAGTAACTAGCAAATAGTCTATTTTAATGAGGCAAGAATTTCATCACTGGATGTCACAATAAATCTAATAATAGCCACTACAATTTTCCCATGTGAAAATACAAATTACTACACTGGTTATCACCCCATGCTTATATATAAAGTCATGCAGTATCATCCAAAGGACCCATGACTAATCATGCTATTATATTGCTTAAATGGAATATGTGAGGTATGAAAGTAAAAGAGACAGAATAAAGTCTCCATTTTAAGGACTATACTTTCCTTTGGTGTACCCTGTTATTGAATCATATTTCATTATTAGTACTGTTGCTATTATTATAGCTAATCTTATGATGATTATTTTATTGAACACTTTCATTAGAATTTCCTAATTTCAATGATGTTATGACTACTCCTGAATACCTTTGTTCATTTTATCTTATTCTTAAAATAACTATTAAACATAAGAATGAATCACAGAAGTTCTTTTTGAGAAAAAAAAGTGCCCTATTTTTCAGCAAGTGATACTGGTTTTCCCAGGCTAGAAGTTAAATTAGCACATGTAATCTTAATTTTATTATTAAGCAATAGCTGAAATACATCTTATGTCATAACATAGCCATGCATGTTTATGGATTTGTCTGATAAAAATACTAAAGATGCTTCTTGAACAAAATGCAAAAAAGTCAGTCACCATTGCTCTGGAAAGGGAATGAGCATGAAACATTTCATGATAATCTTTTCTTACATTCTCCTATATATCATCTGAAATCCAGGTCAAATTTTCTGTTGACTTCAGCAGTGGATAAGAATGACCCTCTGGAATTCCGATGAGATTTTGCAGCTCCAAGTCATGAAGGGTAGTTCTTGGTATTTAAATTCGCATTTCTGCATCTAATTTCGACATTTGAAAATTAGAATTACCACCTTATGTTAGAGGCTTGTGAAAAAGTTGCTTCGTCAAAAAAACAAAACAAAACAAAACAAAACAAAACAAAAAAAAAAAGGAGTAAATTTAAAGCTTTCCATAAATCTTAATTTATGCATTAATGCAAGGAAACAGCAATGAAAACCGAACTCAGGATAGCCAAAAGTGTATCTTTTATTTTAGATTGTGTTAATAATAATACAGAAGTCATATATCATTTTGGACACACAGTAAGGTAAAGTTTTAATCTAGACTTAAATGGAATTTTACATTTGGGTATTTTATCACAGACCATTAAACAGCATTTTATAAAGTCATCTTTATAGAACTAAACAATGATCCCAGAGACACTTCAGTGAGATATTTTAAGCAAAAAAATGCAATAAAATATAAAAAAAATTAATGCCAAATCTGAAGAAGGAAAGTATTACCCTTTTACATTACCCTAATACATTTTATTGAGCTAGAGAAATAAAAAATAGAGACATTAAAGATGAAATGGACACATATAGGAAAAATGCTGATTACTCACACCTGCAATGGAGAATTTTGGGAGGTCTTGTTATTACCACAGCAGGTATAACAGGTGGCAACACCTGCCAAACTGTGTCATCTAATATGTCCTACATACCACTTATAACAAGAGTAATTAAAAAAATACACAAGGAAAAAGAAAAAAAAGAAAAAAAAGAAAAGTCACAACTGTGCCACTCAAACCTAAATGAAATATCACACTTAAAACCAACAGAGACTATAATAGCAATACCTAAATATTTTGCAAAATAAGGTCAAGTAAAATCTGAGAGAAAATATGCGGGGTAAAACAGTACTTCAGACAACTTCTGCTGATTTGAGTGGTGAAAACTGCTGTTGACATGCTGTTACATTTATTTTTCCTGTCTTTTTCTGACTCTTAAAAAGGTCACATTTCAAATCAATAGTCCCTCAGAGCCGTGACATGCTAGTCACTGAAGAAAATGTATTATTTCTCAGCTCTCTAAGTGAAAAAATTATAAAAACTGCGACAAATACACATATGTATTCTTTCTACAAGGTCTGGCATCAGATGATAAGGAATAAGCTCAGTGAACCAACAGACTACTGAAACATGGGTTATTTCAGAATAGAAAAACATATATTAGATGTTGATTTGTAGATAACTTTTCACTGAGTAAGTTAAGCTCACAATTTCTTTCAGCTAAATAGGTTTCAATTAGAAAAGGTTGCAGATAAAACAAAGACTAGATGAGGTCTCCAGGAAAAGAAAAATACACTTTAATGTTGGTATCAAAGGCAAAATAATCTGAAGTATTGTGGAAAATAACAGTGAGTGTTTGAGGATCACTGTTTGTATAAATCACAAACCACAGGCCTTAGTTCAGCCATTCACAATCACAACATTAATGTTAAAAAAAATAACCCTGATGTAATGGAAAATATATTTTACTGATGATTACAACCACTCCTATGATAATTTTTCATGACAGAGTCAATATATTGGTAAAATGGTATAATTATTTCAGTAAATTTATATTTAATTAAAAGATTGTTTTTGACTATTCACAATGTATTTTTAATTTCTAGTTGAATGAATTGGTAAATCAGTTAGACCCAGCACCATTTGGAGAACATATCCAGGTAGGTGTTTGTCTTTCCATTTATCACCAGCAGAAAAAATTCTGGCTCTAGAAGACTCAGATTCACCTATAACTCTGGTTAAAATATGTGGACTCACATCTCCTTCACCACAACAGGAAAACTTGCTGTGGGAGATGTTCCACTCTGTGTAAGATGTGTCAATTTTATTTAAGTCAGAGAATAAAGAACTCATGCATTAGAGAAGGGGATCATCACTGTAAATGTCCTCTTACTGCTACAGACAGGAGATTCAAACTAAGTGAATCACTTTTCTCAATTGTGATCACTCCTCTCAAGTGAATATTTAAATTATCAGGTCATTGGCCACTTTTTGATGGGGCCTCTCCTCTTCATTCTGTTGGAGCTTTTACACTTGAAATCTCCTTTCCAGTTATTGACTTATGCATAGGCTCTTGCATTAGAAAGTGAAACCTGGATGGCATCAATTGAATATTTATTTGCCCACAGAAAATGAAGAGCATCAAATGGATATACTCAAACCAATACTTACACTGTCCTTGATGATCCTCTGTTTTAATATTGATGTAATTTCTAAGCATTGAAGGTTGTGTATGCAAATGTCTCTGTCAGGAGGAAGTGTGCATTAAAGCTCTCCTCCTTTCTATCGTTACCTAGAAAGGTTCTTTATAGAATTTGTATATTCCTTTGTTGATATTTTTCTGCATTAATCCTCTTGTTTTCTCTGTGCCTTTCTTCACATCTTCTCAATTTTTTTGTAATCCTTACAGCATTGTCCTTCCAGTAAAACCTTGACACAGCCTTTCACCCTCAGCTCATTACACAGAGAAAGGCCCTATAAGAAACAATGAAATTACAAGATGTTTTCATAAATAGTTACAGATTTATGAGTATGGTATAGGCCACCATGCACACAAGAAAATGCATTCACTTAGGTATCCACTACCATTGATTTGTACCACAGAAATAACAGTGCCATTACCATCAGTTATTACAGACATACTGCAATGATGAAAGATCTATGTGTTTCAGGAGGACTAATGCACACAATAGGGAAGGCCAAAGGTAAATACTGTAATCCTTCTAAGTGGAATTTTTTCAGAAATTTTCATTAAAATTAAAAATCAACTTTACATTTTCATACTAACTTCCACTATTTTACCTAGTGCAGAAATGGACCTTCTGCTTTTGTGTGTGTGTGGCTTTTTGTTTGGGTTTTTTTTAGTAGTTTTTTTGGGTGGGGTTTTTTGGGGAGGTGGAGGTTGGTTGTTTGTTCGTTTGTTTGTTTGTTTTAATGCAAAACCCATGTTAAGAAAGCTTTGCAGTCTCTCACAGCTTCCTCTGTTTCCTTTATGTCTCCTGTTGGTTACAGCCTAAAGGTCTGGAAGGGAAAACAGATAGCATCTGCTCAGGGGTGTGAGATTACATGTAATCATAATCTCTAAAAGAGAAAATGCAGAAAATGTACTTTACTTGCCAAACTTTCTTCCATTCAACTAGTTTTCTGTATGTGGTTTTTGATGGTTTTGGTTTTCTTTTAAGTGACATGCTGTGCCACAACACAAAAAAAAAAAAAAATTCAGTTCATGAATAAGTCTACATGCAAGTGTTGCAATAATAATAATAAATGTAAGAGGATATCTACAAACAGATGCCCTTTTTATTTTGGGAAGCGTGGAGATGCTGAGACCTGAAGCAATTCCAGATTTCATTGCTGCTGGAAGTCCCTTCTGAAAGCCAGAAAGAAAAACTACCAAGAAATTCAACTCAATTTTCAACAAACCCCAGAGATTCCAGCTGTTCTGGCTTTAAGTCAGATTCACATGAGAATGACTCCCACTGAAATCTCATTATGTGGTGGGTGCTCCAAGAGGAATTTGTCTGCTGTAAATCACCTCCATTCCACTGAAGCCACTATTTTGACACTAAATTATGGGACATCAGTCAGTAGGCAAAAGGAAATGAATTATTGATTTCATGCAAATTATTTTATTTCCCCTGCAAACTAAAATGTCACTTGTTTCTTGGTCCTTCAAATTACTATTATATAAACACACTAGTACTGAATAATGTTATTTCTAACCCATAAGGAGCACAGTGTTGGATTTTTTCTCATGGTAGAAGCTGGTAAACTCTGTAGAAGAATCTAAACAGCAAAACTTTTGTATACAAGATTGGTAGCTCTGATCATCTAAAATTTTTTGTCTCTATAACTACCGGGTGGAAGTACAGAGCCTTATGGTCAGGTTCATTTAGCTAAAAAATAAACAACATCCTGTTGACACTAGTTTTTATTTGTAAGCAATTGAGGGTGTGAGGCGCAATCCTTCAGAAATCAACCATCTTATCCATTAAAATAATTAGTCTAAAGAAATTGAGTTTGCACTCCAGAAATACTGTATTACGATTCTGGTTGAGAAATAGTTCTCTACAGCAACTCCAAAACCAGTTTTAACTTAAATATCATATTTTAAGATAGATGTAAGTGAATGAGATGATCCCTGCAAAAAACTGCTAATATACAAATTCTAGATACTAGAATAAAATAAGTGTTGCCTTATTCTTGATCTTTATAACATTGGGAAAAGGCTATGCATGAGATTTTCAATTAATACTGCTCAGACACCTGCCTCACATATAGACATTTCTATCTGGTCATTTAACCTGTGAACTAAATCCTGCCTACGATATTGAGAAAATAATTTCTCACTTTTGCAGGTGTAGATTTTTAAGGAATATTGTTTAACAAGCTTAATCTTCTTTAGGAGAACTGAGTTTAGAATATTCATTAAAGGGTTAGGACTCATCAGATTGGTCCCTTTCTAGATATGACCTCAGCAATGGACTGAAAAGTGCCTTGTCACTGTAGTGATGTATCGGTGTGTGCTTGATGTCCCCTACTCTGAAAGACTGCAGCATCAGAGCTGAAGCAGTTCCCAGGGCTGGCCAGGGGCAGGACTCACTTTTGGGCTGACAGCTTCCCAAGTAGGGAATGATTCTGGGGAGTGACAGGAAGGTTGGGCAGCAGCTCATCCATTTCATCCTTGCCTTGTGTTACCTCCCACTGAAAAACATGGGAAAGCATGTAGAATGTATATGAAATAAAAACAAGTCTCAAATGTATGGAATACTGAGGCTTGGAGGGAATCAGATCCAGATGTACAAAATCTCTCTTTGCACGCTCTCATAGGAAGCAAGAGTCACAATCCCCGTGGTTTCCAGGAGGCACAGGATCTAGGACCATTCAGTCCCAGTGAGATGGCATGCACTATGAGTTCACATGAGAGCACTGCTGTCTCTGCAGAGGAGGAACAGCCCCCCGGCACCTCCCGGTCTGTCACATCCCTGCACTGCGCTGCTTCCATGGAAACGGCCCTGCCCGGGATGGGGCGGCGCAGCAGAGGGAGGGATGCTGGGCGAGCTGGGGATCCTGCCCCACCAGCTGCCCTCCTCATGGCCAGCCCTGGAACTCTGTCACACCGAAAGGACATAAATACTGCTCTAACAGACAGGAGACCCTTTAGTTGCTTGTAAATCACTAAAGAGATGGGAAGGAGGAGGGGATGCTAAAACATCAACTGAGGAGTATTTGCTGTTGCTGTGAGCAAGAGAGGGAGTTCTGGATCTGTGTTTTGGAAAACTGTGACCTTTCCCAGAGGGTTGCTTAAATATTTGAAGCTGCAGTGATCTCAAATATGCACTGATGTATATTCTTATCAGAAATTACAATAGAAACTATGGTTATGCTGCACTCGGTAAAGTACATGTTTACAGTTAATTTTTTTTTCTTATTGAAAATGTATAAGCATATCAGTTTCACCTTGAAAAACACTCACAGTGGGGAAAAAATAGCATAGTTTACTTAGAAAAAAACTTTGTAAGAATATTTCTCTGCATCTTTCAACTTTATGGGAGGATATGACCTTAAAAAAGACAAGCTGTCAGAAAAAAGAAAGGGAAGTAGAGATTTCACACATCTTTTGATTCTTGGAGACTCTTTTCCTTCCCCTTTTCTCCACATTTTACACAGAATTCACTATTCAAGAACATTTGGTTGCTTTTATGCCCTAAATGTACTTAAAAGTACTGTCCATCCTTAATAAGCCTTGAAGCATTATCTATGCAACCTGTTCTTGTGTTCTGATTTATTTGAGTAAAAATATGTTCCAAGAGATGGCAGCTTTTGTGCAAGGCCAGCTTGCTGCATTCCTTATCAGCACTCTTACTGCTCCTGGAAGTTTAACTCAGAGGTTTTAGTGATCTGATCTACAGCATCCTCCCCTCCCCAAAGGTTTGTCACCTCACAGCTGAAGGGGCAGCAAACTGTTGGTAGGAAGAAGAAAAGCACTGGCCAGAGCTGGGTCGGAGAAAGAAGAACACCTTAATTTTTTTTCATATCTTGGTATTACGGTCACAGAAAAAAAGACATGCAAAATGTCCTGGGAAATATGACATTATTTTGATATTATATTTTAATAGCCTTAATTCAAGAAGGCATTTTAAGGTCCAAAGAAATTATAGACTATCCTTATTTCTCATCTAAGTACAATATCCCATTAAATATGCCTGTAAATACTGAATGAATTAAATACAAAATGGTGATTTTTTTTTTCCCCAAATCTTTATAAAACAGATTTGCTGTTGACTGACCTGCCATAACAGGCTTATTCAGCTGAATAATCCAGATCTTCTTTCAGCTAAGCACTTCAGCCTAAAACAAACTTTGAAGACATGCATTAGTCATGCTGAAGACAGGTAGGCCTGTTCTAAATGGCTAAAAGGAACTCAGACAGACACTGGGTCTTACCAAAACAGATTATTGCTTTAATGTTGTTGGTTCAGAATGTGAATTCCTGTTAAATAACATGGGAGGATTAAAATTTATTTAAAGCAATACCAATTTGTGCTCACCACTTTTGGTATTGTCACTAAAGTGGCATTGCCTTGCTCCCCCTGAGACTCACTTCTTCCGTATTTTCCAACTGAAATTCTCAAAAAACACTTTGGAGCATACAAGTGTATGAGAAACTGCCCACAGCTGTTAGTGAGAGGACAAAGTTGAATGGTGAGAAACTATAAAAGTGAGAGAGAACCAATTTCAATAGATATTTTTACCTGCCAGAAGTGTGCCACAATAAAGAAAGCAAGGGGCAAGTAGTCGTAAAGAGCAATATACTAAAACAAGGATGGATATATTTGGATGTACCTGGGGATACACTCTGTATCTTTGCTTCCCTGAGGTCTATGTGAAAATGCCACAGACATGCACAGCAATACTGTCTCTGAGATATTTTGGGCAAAGTGTAAGAAATCTACCTCACATCCAATAAAATGTATATAGTTCTGCTTTTATATAAGTGTTGAGCTCTTTCATATCACACACTTAGGAAGGCTGTAAACCAGTGTAGTGCACAGGCAATAGGGAAAATTTGGGAAAAGAAAGATGTTGGTATCTATAGTTTTACACTTTATTATTAACAGACTAGTAAGAACTTGCAAAGCATATTTCTACAGTCAGGTAGGTACTCAGGAGACAACATTTACACTGTGTTTGTAAATAAAACAAAATAAATTATTAAGATAGTTAATCCTTTTTAATGTCTTAACAGCAAGAACAACACTATCATCTTTAATATTCAGTTAATAGGACACTCGCTAAATAGGTTTTGCTTCAATTTTGTGCTCTCTCACACAGTGGCCAGGCATGGTTTGGTGTCCAAGTTTGAAGGCATTTTGTTGTTTTCAGGGAAGTGCATTTACTTAGATAGCAAAATATCCTGCAGTTGTTCTTCAGGGCTAGGGAATGGTCTGGGTTACCCTGGCTCACAGCATCTCTCTCTCTCCCTCCCTCTCTCTCTCTCTCTCTCTGTCTCTCTCTTTATCTCTCTCTCCTGATTTCTCTCTGACTTCTACCAGACCCTCCATGTGATAGTTTTGTCAAATTTGACATATTCCTTTGGCAAGCTTCAGTTCTGGTAAATTTCCTCTTTGCAGGTGGAAATGTTTTATTGCAGAAAATTCCTGATTTTTGTCCTGAAGTACTACTCCTTCAAAGACAACATTCTATTTGAATTTACCCTCTGATATACATAGTGACCTTTGCATACTTCACTGATGCTTTACATGGTTTCTTTTTCTTTTAAAAATGTCTGAAAAATGTTCTAGAAATAAAGGGATTTAATAAAAATACAGACTAATTTAAAAAAAATTCCTGGTTTTCTAAAATATCGATTTCCCTAATACAATTTAAAATTCTATAGGCTACTAAGCAACCTTGAGAAAATGAAGAGGACCCTCAGTTTCCCTTGGAATCATATCTGTCAGAATATCTGTCAAAATAGTTTAGTGCACTGCAGACTTAATTACCACTGTGAAATGGTAATTATACTGTGGTCTGACAAGTATTCCCTGTACTTTAACAGTAGGCTGCATTAGAGATCCACAAAATATTTATTCTTCTTACAAAAGGAATTTGGAAACCTTGACTAATTTCAAAGGATTTCCTCCTCCTGAGCTGAGTTGCTCTGCAGGAGACATAAGTATGCACTGACCTAACTGTTAACTGGAATAACAGCACAAGGAAAACGTCACTGAGCATGTAGCACATTATGAGCAAATCTAAATTGCTTTGTAGGGCAATTTAAATGTATAGGTTACTTCTAAAACCACAGAGAAATTTAAGCCCTGCAAGGTATTGAAAATTCAACTTTATCATCTGCAAATTTGCAAGCAATTCATAAACTCCAATGTTTTTTGGAAAGCTTTTTCACAAGTGCGTAAAAAATGTTCTCAATGTCAGTAATAAATGACAGGCAAGGAATTTTGGCAGCAAATGTTTCAGCTGTCCTCATGAAATGGATGAATATTTCCATCCTTGCATTAATTCATGTTACAACATGTACATGGGAGAATGATAATAGGGTTCTTCCCTCACACTTGTCATGTATAAAATATTGTACTACTTCATAACATTAAAAGGGTGAGCAAGGCCAGACATTGCTTAAAAGGAAAAGGGAAACCTAAAGTTTGGAAGGTAACATCTTCAGTGTGAAATGTATTCATGAACACTGTCAAATACCAACCTCTTCTCAAGTGCTGGCTTCTGTTAATTCTTACTGACAGCTGTTCTTGTTCTTACCTTGAGACATTTGGTTTTAAATGTCAGACTGATTGGATCTTACTTCTTCCCTAAACATTCACCAACAAGATGAGGAAGATATTTGCCAAACAAACAAACAAAAAAAAATAAAGGAAAAAGAAATCATGTGCAAATGTGAAATATGTTAAATATTCTATAAGGAAATTTCCTTTCAGAGAAAAATAATTTATAGTAAATTATTTTTTTCTGTATCTCCTGAGTTTGTAAAATAGAGGAGGCTTCATGCAGACAGGATCTATTGCATGTGGAAGAACAGTAGTCTAATAATGAACAGTAGTCTAATAATGCTTTATACAGCACTGGCACTGGTATAGTCAAGTACATGGGTGTTGGAGGGGAGGTGAGCCCATGAAAAGCATCATCCCATCCCTCCAATTCTCTGTGGGTCTCTGAAAGGTCTGCTGCCTCCCTCATCCCTGCATGTTCAGTGGCTTCTTCAAAGATCAGGTGAAATGATCAGATTTCATATATTCTAAAGATGTATTCATAAATTTGCAAAATTTGTCTTGGAATCTATGTTGGCCTAGAGTGAGAGAAATGTTTTTTAACCTTAGGAAATTAAGATTCATTTAAATGCCTTCTTAATGCTCAACAAATCTGGTCACTCCTTCTTCCCTCCCCCTTTCTTTAAGTCCATTAAGTAGTGCCATAAGAGAGCAGAGTCCAAAATTGATGATCTGAAGCACCTGAAAGTATTAAAATAATGTTTCTGTCTTGGCCTGCTTTTTCTATCTAAACTCATGGTTTTGTCAGGGATTAATCTTTTTGTATACATCTTTGCAGCATTTTATGGAATGAAATACTGTATTAGAGGCAATAGGTTCACAATGAAGGCAACCAAAAGCACCACTGAAGTCCTTTTTGGCTTTCTAGTCTGGCAGAACAAGGTTCTAATGTTATCTTGTATCAGGCCTCCCATGAAGTTATACTTCAGTAGGAATTTAGTGTATTTTTCTCAATAGATGCAATAAAAACAATCATAATGTGCAAGAAAACAAGCACAGCACTAGATGATAAGCACAAGCACTAGGTTGATTAAATAAGCCAAGAGACAGTGGTTTCTCCTGTTGATCTTGAGACCTGCTATATGGCCTTTGTTTATTTTTCCCCTCTCTTCTGTGCTTAAAAGATTGTGTCTGACCATCTTCCTACTGTCTGGAATGCAGCACAAAAGTCTTTATTTTTGGCTGGCACTGTAATGGCCACTGGCTTCAGAAAATGCTGATGCTAAGATGAAGGTGTGCTCTGGGCTGACATCTGGTAGTCTGTTAATCTGTGGGCTCCACAGGCAGTCAGGGACCAGTGTTCCACCACACTTCAAGACTGGGCAAACTAAACCCAAGAACATTCTTAAGAAGAATCAACAAAATAAAAGAATAGCATGAGACAATGAGCACACAATTGTCAGCATTTGAAGCGTTGCAGGTGCTTATAAACCTGCAAACCTCAAATTCTTGTGTGCTAAACACCGAGCTGTTTTCCTGCATATCATGATCCCCCATGAGATGCTTCTTGAAGGTCAATACTTTCCATGACAGATGCCAATCCAGTTTGGAAATGTGTGTAAAACCTGTTCTGTAGCTTTCTCAAGAGATTTTGTAACTTCTGCTGGGTGTGAAGGCACCGAGAGAGTTATATGCTGCTACATGAAGGACCTACAGCTGTTACTGGCTCTCGTACAGATTTGACTACACTCAATTTCTCAGACACATCTGAGCTGTACTTTCTATTTGCATTGTCTTTGAGCAAAAGACAAAGTTTTGTTCCACAGAATGATGCAAATCTGAATTTATCCTTCATCTGGGTTAAAACCAGGGTTCACTAATGGAGATGGTGTAGGCAGACTTAAATTCATGTATGTCCTGAACTCTGAAGTAGACCCCCTGATGTGGATATGACTCCCTTTATAAATATGACACTGGTAGGTCTCCGTGCTCCTGGCATCTGCAGATATTCTACCTACAGCTTAGATTGAAAGACTTATTTTCCCGTCCATCAACATTGAATATCTGTTTAAGATAGCAAACACTTAGGTAAATGCTTCTCCCATAAAGATATAGCTTTTTTATTTTTTCCCCATCAACTTTATTTAGCAGTAGCTGCAGTTGTTGAAGTTAATAAGGTCAGTAGCTCACCTACTTTAAAAGGCATGGTAATATCAAAACAGGCACAGTAATAGATACTGAGGGAGTTTATGAGTTTATCCTGTGTGTTAGCTAATTACTGCACAACTCACAAGGCAATAAAATAAAGCTACCAGCTGAGGTGTTACTTGAGATTTACAGCTGGTAAAAAACTATGACAACTGCAGGTAGAAATCCACCTATACATTTAGAAAGAACTATAGAAGATATTAAGAAAGACTCCTTTCTTTGAGGGAGTGGAAAGGGATTGTAATTAGGGTCATAATCCCAGTTGTTTTCATTACTAACATATATAGAACTAAAGATGCCCACTATTATCTTCTGTGTACACAGAATAGGTGTTATGTGCTATTAAATATTGTAAATGTTATTGTAACACAACCAGAATGAGATTAAACCCTGTTTCAGCTGTGTGCATAAGCCTGATCCTCAGTTCTTTGAGATTTTTTTTGTCCTAAATCTGATAGTAATGCTTCTGGAAACCCAAGCTTCCTGACCCCCTGCCATTTCTAATACTAACTGCAGAGATATCAGCTATGATCTTCAGTCCTGTGAACATCAGAATTCCTAGTTTGGATAAAGCACCTCTAAAAATTTCACCTAAAACTGATGGTTCAGCACTAATAAACCTACAATTTAATGCAGCTAATGATGGCAGTGAGTTACCTTGTAGCTAGGAATGATTTTAGCTATTGTTATATGACCTG
Organism: Hylia prasina; assembly: GCA_013397195.1. Taxonomy (NCBI): domain Eukaryota; kingdom Metazoa; phylum Chordata; class Aves; order Passeriformes; family Sylviidae; genus Hylia; species Hylia prasina. Next base: position 284,304 of record VYXD01005580.1, on the reverse strand, counting down.
CAGCCTCTCTGAAAACTCTCTGGATAGAAAGATTTCTTCATAAAGAGTGATGAATTTTGTGATTCCATAAGGATGTGATGTTTTCTTTTTATTGAGTGACAGGAACACTTATGTACTGGATACCAGGTACAAAATACAAAATTCTTATATGGGAGAAATATGAGACCTTTTTGTCATATTCATGATGTTAGTAGCTATCATTCTTTCTTCCTTAGCAAAAGCCTGAATATTTTAGGCAAATGCAGGATATTTAAAAGGAAATAAAGGAATATACACTTACTTTCTAAGCTAGCACAGAAGTCTGGAGTCCCAGAGGTTAAATCTCTGCTACTTTGCATGACAGAAGAGATTTGAATATATGTCATGATCTTAAATGACTCTAGTAATGACCAGATTTTTGAGGTTAGAGGGCAGGATTAAGGCATGATGGGACCAAAAGCATAATATTGGGCTCTGTCCTAGAAGAGCATATGGACACTTCATAGTTTAATTCCCGGAATGAGATTAGACCAGTATGCAATGTTTGTGGTTAAACAGCTAATTGCTTATATTATGCCAAACCTTTCCTTTTAGCCAAGTTAGATTTTTTTTAGTATTATTTTTACTGTATCAAATCATTGGTGGCATCTTCTATAAAGAATTTCTTCTTTGTACTTAATTAGCTTGAACATTTCCAAAGTGATTTTTTTTTTTTTTTAAATTTGTCAAGAATTTGCTATAAAATGTTGTAGGACATTCTTATAACACCTCACTTAACTTCTGGAACATTTAAGCACCTTAAAGTATATGTGTTTCACAACCTCAAGATCTTGTTTCCCACAACCTCCCATTTCAGAGCCACGTTCATTAATAGGATTACTTGCATTTCTGCAACAAGTCTCAACAATTCTGTTCCCATTAATTAACAAATCATATGGAGAAGAAACTACTAAATAAGTTGTTTCTCAAGAGGCTGGGTGAGGCTTACCCTTGGAAAGCTGCACTGCACGCCAAGGACAGTATGTATAAATGCACTTCATTGAGTACATCTTTCACTCCATGGAGATCCATCAGACCTCCAGGCAGATTCCTCCCATGTTTTCTCAACACACCCATAAATCTTGAAAACCCTCCCACTGAAAAAAAAGCAACAAATGATTCTTATTCCAAGGCAAGCACAGAACATCAGCTGATACAACCAGGCAGATCTGCTTTTGTTAAAGACAAATGAACGTGTGGGCTGTTTCTTGAGAAAACATCACAAGCTCCTTGCTGACAGTGATGATGTTTTTTGACGCTTGAGTTTTGGTATTTGCAATGTCCAGCCTTTGCACGTACAAAAAGAAAGGGTAAGTTTTCTGAAATCCATGGAGTGGGGAGAAATAAGGTCCTTAAAAGAACAGACTCTCAGTACCTACCACAGGCTGAGCAAACAAACTTTCCAGAGGAAGTCTTCATTTCCAGAGCTTTAGGAGATCCCTGTAGCAAACAGTGCTGACAGAGTGTATCTACATCATCCATTCATTAATCTGAATTACTTCTTTTAGTGCTTCTGCTGTTGAAGCCAAGTCTGTGATTGCAGTGCATTTGCCCTGGAAGGATTTCTGCTGTATCATGCACTAGGGAGAAATAACTGTTGAGTACAATTTAACTCTCAAAGCTGAGAGGAAAAAAAATGAATAGTAATTATTCCCGCTTGCTTGCCTTTCAGGAAATGTGCATTTTAAAAGCTCATGTAACTATAAAAGCAGTTGCATGCTGAGCAGTTTTGAAAGATTTTTAAACAGTTTGAAATTCATTATATTTACCACCTCACAAGGACCACTGACAACTAGCATGGGTTCGGATCCACTGTTTACATTTCATAAATCAGACATGATTGAAACACAGAACAGAAGCCCGTATCTCATCAGTCATCTGCTTACATATGGTTTCTCTGTATTGGGATCATAAACCTTTGCATTGTTGGAAGCTTTCATGCATAAGAGGATTCTCTCATACACATACAATTATCTGCTAGTCACTGAGATAGAGACTCAAATGCAGAAAGTTCTCTCGTCCTCATTAGAGTACTAATTCTTTGTGGCCATCAGTTTCATTCCTAAACTGGAGAAGGATATAAAATATCCTTCGCTCTCAGGAGTGCATAGATATAAATTGAACATAGAATAATAGAATAATTTTTTGGAAGTGACATTTGGAGGCCATTTAGTGCAACACTGCTAAAAACAGGTGCATCCTTAAGATCAAATTAATTTGCTCAGTGATTTTCCAGTCAAAGTTTGTGTATTTCTAAAGCTGTAGATACTATAAGCTTTCTGGGTAACCTGTTCTGGTGTTTAACCACTCTCATTACACTTTTTTCCTTATATCTTGCCAGAATTTTAATTTTATAAACTATGAATGTTTTTCTTACCCTTTCACTCTGTATCTCAGAGAACAGCCTGGAAGTCTTCTCTATAACCATCACATTATCACAGGAAGAGGTTACATTCCCTTTTCTTCTCCAAGTTAAGCAAACTTGGGATCTTCAGAGTTTCCAAGCTATTTCCTGTGCTCCACTCAACTTCCCATCTCACTTAACAGCTACAGGGCCTTCTCCAGTTTACCCTCCAACACTTGGGAAACATTCCAAAATTGGGCACAGTCTTTCAGATAAAGCCTCATGAAAGCTAAATAGAGGATGGTAAAATATTCTCTTGGCCTGCTGGCTACTTATGTCTTTTTAGTATGTCCCAGTGTACAGTTATGTTCTTTTCTGCAATGCCATTCCACTGTGTTCAGCCACAGTCCCACAGGACTCCCTGCAGAGCTGCTCCCAGGCAGTCACTCCCCATGAACTTTGCATTTGTTTGCATTCAGCTTCATAAGACTTCTGCAGCTGCTACTCCAGCTTGTCAAGGCCTCTTTGAGTGGCAATTCTGTGAATCTGAAGAAGGATCATCCCATTTCATCATCCAGTCCATTGAATAAAGATATTAAACACTAACTGCCTCAACATCAGCTCCTGAGGCCTCCCATACCTGCCAGCCAGTCATACTTTCAAAATTGACCAACACTTTGAACACTGCAATACAGCCCCTTACAATCCATCATCTACTCCATAACTATCAGTTTGTCTTCAAGGATGCCATGGGACATCCTGTCAAAAGCTTTGCTAAGGTCAAACACACCCCCTCTCAGTCACTGTGCCAGTCATTTCAACACAGAAGGCAATCAGGTTGGCCAGGCATGATTTGCCCTCTTCTATTGGTGTGACTGGGCTTTCCCAGTCTCCTTCTTATCTTTCCTGTGTCTGGAAATGCCTTTCAGGAAAACTCTTTCCATGGTCCTCCACAGGAGTGATGCAAAGTTGACCGGGCTGCTGTTCCCTGGATCTTTCATCTTGTCTGTTTTAAAAACAGCTGTAACATTTGCTGTTTTCTGGCCATTAAAAAATTCCCATGCCTGTGGAAGACAGATCCCTGCCCACCACACAGCCGAGCATTGATCTACAAGATCCACAGCTCCTCTCTGGCTCCTTCCCCTTGTCCAGCAGATTTGAGGAAAACACCAACAGTTTCTCTTTACCCATCATTCTAAATTAAAGTAGTGACCCTTGATCTCCTCAAGGCCTCTGTTGGTGGTGTCACAACACCCATATGGATAAGCAGCCATCAGCCTGAGTCCCAGATGAACCCTGGAAAAGTCTTCACAGTATTACAGATTTAGGGCTCAGATGCTCCAAAAAAAGTGTCCCAAGACAGTAAATCTTGTTCACAGATGACTTTCATCACCCTTTACCCTTCCTGCCTGAAGCACCGGCTCTATCACCTGATTCAGGTATAATCACTTTGGGTACTTTCCCAGCAGTGCCCATTCCTTCCCTTCTTCCAGACCCCACTATTCCAACCAAACACTTGTAAGGAGAAACATCCTTTTTCGTGCTGAAAGTCATCAGCTTCCAGTTCCTACTCTGGCTGGAGTCCCTGTTCTCCCTCTACTTGACTTCATCCACTGCTTGTCCTTCCTTCTGCACAAATGGGACTGGGATTCCTGACCCTACAGGGTCTCTGCAAGTAATCTACCTCCCAGTCATTGTCCCTGTGGTGCCATGACCTGTTCTTCTCCTCCCTCTGCTGCTGACCTGGTGTTACACAGGAGTCTTCAGACCAGAGACACTGTCAGGCCTGCACTGCTCTGTCCTCCTTCAGCACATCCATCTGGGTTAACAGCAATGTCTAATCCACCTTAGAAAGGACTGAAAATGTTCAATGTCTTGTTCTAAAAAATGTCCAGTTGTCTGTTATAAATAATATATATATACACACTCACAAACTCAGGTTTTCTGATTAAAGACAAAATTTTAATCACTTGTGAAATTATTTCTTCTATAGAACTGAAGGAAATTGTTTTTTCCCCTTTCGATCTTTGAACCTTTCCTACAAGGACTGCAAAAATACACACAGAATAATAATCACTCATTGAAGCTACAAATTTCTCTGTGAGAAACTGTTTCATGTTCTTTCATGAGGTGTCATGAATTGTTACCCCGAAGCTATTTCCATATAAGTTTTGAATTTGAATTTCCCACCTCATTCTGACAGCTTTTGGAGAACTCCTCTTTGTAAAGTGCAGCACGCAATCTAGGAAAAAACCTCTGTAATCTAGGTAATGTTTAATTTCCTCTTAAATGCCCCAACCACTTTCAGCTTTCTGCCTTTCTATATTGAAATTTGCAAAAAAAATGGCTTTGCTTAAGTTCTTTCCCTCTCCACAATTTGCATTCTTCACCAATGCACATTAAAGGGTTCATAAAAATGCATCATGGACCCATTTAAGGTATGTGATTAACTGTTAATATGAGACATTAACTTGCAGTGCTATGATAGAGATGATCGTGTACAATTATATTTGATGATGGTAATTCACAACCATAATTTTTGTTATATTTTTAAAATACAGTATGACAACTGCTAGATATTCTAGACTGCTATAGAAGGTTAAATGAATGCTGATGTAAAACTTACTGTCCTGTTGTGACCACTGTTTATTGGTCATGTAATTCTGAGTTCTGCCCATCACAACAGCACCTCTTGGATATGGTTTATAAAATGTAAAAGTTATTCTTTATAAATATTCTATTTCTCAAGCCCTCATATGAATATTTTTTTCTATTAAAAAGGTCTTGATATTCAGTGAACAGAAATATCATCAAGCTACGGAGACTTTTTCCCTTATATTTTTATGTTGAAATAATAAAAAAAATTGAACATCAACTCAGTCATTATGCTAGATTTACTCAAAAAAAGTCTATCTAAAATCTCTTGTATGTAAGGAAAAAAATCTGGAAAAAAATCTGAGTTCATATTCTCTCATAACTACAGAAGCCAATCCTGATCTATGAAAAAAGCTGGGAAAAAATAGGAAACTTTTGGAAATCATGCAAACTTCTCTAAAATATACTATATGATTTATTACCTTTCTCCATCCTTGAAGAGATACACAGACCAGAAAAAAACATATAGTTATGCAAGGCTTTAGTAGCTCTTAAACTCTCCTTCAGTTTTACCAGTGAATTCACCTGTACATTGTCTCAGACTGAAATTTACATAAAAAGAAATGCTTTTCTTTAGACATAAGAAAGTCCAAGGCCTCAAAATGGAGGAGTAATACCTCAGGTTCCCTTGGGTTTTCCTTCTACTATATTTTACTGCTCATCACAAATATTTTTCTGCAATTCTAGTATTTCATAATTCAAGCTCCATTAATGCAGCAAAGAAATTATATAGATGATGGATGGAATATTGCACATTTTAGAATTTTTTTTGCTGGGATATTTTGAAAAGAAAAAATCTTTTCTCTTTTTTGAGAAGTTCAAATTGCTGGGAAAACAGTAAAGATCTATTGTGATTAATATCTTAATTTGTAATATACGACAAAATACAACAACTTGTAAAAATATTTTTAAAAATTCCAATTTTATGACATTCTATTTTAAAATGTATGGGTTTTTTAGTATAAATTGGTCAGAAAGAGGAGAACAAAGCCTTTAATTTCAGTTCATCCAGTGTATGTCACTGGATTTGAATAATGAACCATGATGGCTTTTAAAAGACAGAGGAACCTGGTGAATATTTCTTTTGTTTTTAAAAGTCTTTTGTAGTTAAGAAAATGAGAATTTTTTTCTGGATCTAACTTTGAATAATCTTTTTAACAAATTTAATAAGCGCATATGAGCACATATTCATGGTGATGTGTATTTAAATACAATTATTCAAGTAGTTAAGCACAGAAATAAAAATAAATCACCATGTTATTGTTGGTGTATCATCATCATAATCCCCTTTTGCATTTTGAAACAGTATTTTTTTATATCTCTCTTAGAAATGATCCCTTAATTCCTGTCTCATTCGTTGCAAATGGTGGCAGCAAAGGTGGGCTGGTATCTTATCTCTGCCAGCCATCTGGCAGAGTGTTGGCAGTGTTCTCTCCTTGTATTTAATTAAATATTGCAACTGGAGAGAAAGAAAAAGAGGGATAAATTCTTATTAATGATCAACGTGCTCACAAGTGAAGAGCAGGACCTTAGTTCAGGAGTTTACTCAGAATAAAAGCCAAAAAGTCACCATCTGACAACTAGACTTGCAGTTATCCCATACTCTGCTCTTTTATCACTGACAAGGCTGTAACAAGTTGCATGATCTCCACTATTATAGAATTAAGAATTAATTTTTTAACAGATATTTAGATGGCAATTGCTCTGTGGAAGGCCTCTGAAAGTCCTATGTCAAAGACTTAGAGGAAAAGTGATCCAGACAAATAAACCATATTTGGGAACCACTGTACAGGAAGAACCCATCAAAAGGGTTTTGCCTCATGCTCTGGGTTTCTCTGCCTGCACTGAGCCATGATAAACTAATCCAGAAAGCAGAGAGTGCAAAAGGCATGTTTTAACAACACCTAACACATCCTCAGCTGTCAGAGGTGCTGTGCACATGTCCCTGTATTGGTTTACAAGAGGATGTGACTTAGAAGCAACATTTCCTAAGAAGCAATAAGGAAAGCAAAGATGTAGGTTGTCCATGTCAGTCATGGGATCAATTGGCTTATCTTGTCCCTGCATCCTTCAATTTTGTAGTGCAAATCAAGAGGCAGGCACAATTAAACTCCTCCTTTAAACAAACTGTTGGTCAATTTACATGTATATCAGGCTCCTTACACACAGACTATAACTGCTGTTAGCTGTGAGAGTAATAACATCGAGGCAGCTCCTATGGGGGAAAAATGTTAGCATTCAGCTTTCTAATTATTAACAAGATTAATCTTCTCTCTTGCTGCTTTTAGAATTCCAATCAAACTATTTAAAAATTTAGAACCTGCTCCATGGGAAAAAGAAATCTTAATTGGGCAGGATGTACAGATTTTCTGCATATAATTGAGAGTTCAGATTAACTACTCCTTGCCAATACTATTGTGAACTAGAAGAGTCGCTCCTTCTACTTTCCCTCTAATAGAACAGGAGCAAGACCTGGGTTCAAGTCCCCAAAGAACATTTGCAAATGTGAGGCGATTATAGCAATTATCCACAGGATCTGTGTGCACAGCAGTGGTATAAAAACATTTCAGGTTGGATACCTGATTGAAAATGGAACCATTCAAGGCTTAAATGTCACAACAGTAGGCAGAGTTATGATAAAGGTCTCAAATTACTTGAGCATATCAGTCATTTACTCCTAGTCTCCTAAATATAACAGACATGATTTTTTTTAAATTTATTTATTTTATTTTTTTTAAGATAGTGCCAAATGGACATAAATGGGAATAAACACAACAACAATAACAACAACAACAACAACAACAACAAGGCAAATAAATAAAAAAATAAAATATGAAGTTTACACATTAAGGACTCCCTGGAAACAGCCCGTGGATCATACTATTTTCGTCCTTCCTTTTCTCCACAAAAATCCCTGCCCAAGTTTTCTGCTTTGATACCCCAAATCATGCAACCACTGATGAGAAGACTGAGTTACAACCAGTGAGTTATTTTATCCATTACACTGAAATTTGGGGATAGAGAATTTCTTAGAACCAGTCACAATACAACTACAGCAACACTAACCACAAACACTCCCACACTGAGCTCCACAGCCTATGACAAGAGGGAAATCCCTGTCTCCCACACAGTCTGCCAGGGAATTTTTGCCATTGCCTGCAAGGACAGGATTTCAGCCAATAATTAGGATTTCAACATCACCAGCAGCAGGGTTCCATCCTTTCATCAGATTACACAGTGACAGCCTTGCACTTGCCTTTATACATGAGACCATTTTGTGAAAGAGCCAGTGCCCACAGGGGAGATGGGAAAGGGAATAGGGTTGTTTGTTCTTATAGCAGAATTTCCACAGAGATTTAAGTTTAAAGATCTATTGCACAGGAAAAACTAAATATTGATTAAAATATTTGAGTTTTATAATGAGGGTTGCAACTTGGAGAGCATTATAGGCAGCACAGCTCTACAAGGTGCCTTTTTTTTGAAGGCCATCAATGCAAGGAGCTGTTTAATTCAGTTGTAAACCAAGCATATCTTGCTGAAAGTCTGGTTGGGTGGAATGAGTAAGCCTTATACCACAGTTGCCAAACTTTTCCATTCACGATTCCACTCCTATTTGCACTTCCAGGCTTGCTTCCAGATTTCCTAGTTTGGGAAATGTTGCCTTAAGACCTCAAATTAAAAGCATATGTTGAGATTTAACCTGACCTTCAGAAATGGCAAAGTAGTTGTAGAAGATAATGAGGGGGCGATAGATGGAGGGGAAGAAAGAATCAATAAGAAATTCTTTTCCCCACCCATAAAAAGAATTCATTTCAATCACCTTTGCTTTTTTTTTCTTTTCTTGTTTTCAATGTATTTTCTTTTTGAAATTAGTCTTCCAGCATTCTGCTCTGGACATGAACTTATATGTGTCAATTTGTCAATTTTCCCATTGCCCATTAGCAACCTTTTACCTGTAGGGTTAATTTATAAGAGTAAAGGTCTCGCTTGTCCAGACTACCTAAAATCAAAGGTCAAGCAACAGAAAAAGGATTTTTTAGTGATATGTCCCGGCTAGTGATTAGAAAATCCACCCTTCTGAGATCTCCTTTAGAGATCCCACTCATTTTATGCCCCCTCTAGCACCAAGAAATGCAACCAAAATGCACAAAGCCACGGGAAACTAGGCTTTCTTAACTCCTCTGCTCAGGAAATACGCATTATTAAGTCACATGGGGCTGGTACCTGCAGGCTGGATGTGACACAAATATGGCAGTGCTGGATTGGATGCCTGGAGAGGGAAGCCTCAGGGTTTGGCAAGGTCAGTGAAATTAAGAGAGCAGAGCTTGCTGGTCCCACAGTGTCTGTGGTGCCTCTAAGCAGGCACTGGGGAGGCTGATGCATGATTACTCCTTTTGATCATGCTCTAAAGAAAACTTCCAGATGAACAGCCTCAAGCCACCAGGAGACAAACTGAACTGGTTCTGATAGTGGCTGCAAAGTGGGGAATCTCTAAAGGCCTTCTTTTTGTACCTCCACAAAACACTTGGATGAAAATATGTCAGAGCATGATTCATGAACCCCTCCTCCACTCTCCTGGTTTCTGCAGCAAATGCCTGTAAAACCAGATGCTTAGTCTAACATATCTAGTCTTGTCCTTGAAAATTTCATTTAAATCACTAGCATAAGGTGACACTTTGTCAGTGAATAGTATGCTATTCTGTATCAGTTTTCATCTCTGGATTATTTTTCTGTAAAGGCAAAATTTAAATAAAAGAAATAAAATCATGAATTTAAAATTATGCTAGATTTTGCACTATGATCAAAACTGCAGACAGTGTAATTTAGCATCACCTGATTTGTGGAAAACCAACTGAAAATAAATGAACATTCATTCTGCAGCTGTTTTGCTCAATAACCATAATAATATAGTTGTTAGACATAAACAGCACACATCAGCTCTGGCAGAGCACAAAAAATGATGCCAAGCTAAGTACCTGATAAGCTTTCACATTCAGTGTTTCCATGTAATTCAGTATTTCCCCAATGCAAATGAAAGCAGATCATAACTGTCACTTGAGTATATATTGTGCTCTGGATGAGGAAGGGCTCCCAAGTGATGAGTTTAAGGAAAATTTATATTTTACCAGTGATTAAATGTTGTCAATTTCCTGGACTAGAGGGAAGGAATCTCTTTGATGCCTGCAAGTGAGGGGGAAAAGATTATAGACATCATCAAAGAAAGAAGCAAAACAAAAGATTAAACCTGAGGTTTTCAGGAGAGCCTAAGGGAGATAACTTAGTTCAAAAGCCTCTAATTCCCTTAGGCTTTTTTGAAATTCCCAGTCTGAGCACCACATTGCCACACTGGTGACTGCAGTTACTCAACTAAGTGCCACTAAGGAAGTTTAAGTAACAGAAGCCCTCCATTTCAAATAAAATTATACCTGTAACTCCTCATGAGGTCTGGCCCTGTTCCCTGCTCCCTGGAGGAACTTTGACACCAACACTCCAGTTGGGGGATGCACACACACACACATTTCACCACTTCACCACCACCCCCTACTTCTTCAGCTCTTCCTCTTTAGATCCTAACTGGAACATTTCTGGTACTAATTCACAACTAAGGTTTGCTCCAGATTTTGCCTGGCTGCTAAAGAAAGCTAAAAATTACAAGACCTCTCAAAAGGATACATTGGAAGTGTTGACCCTATCTTGTCCCAACTCTGCCTTCACACAAAAGGCATACTTCTTATGAAGGAGTCCATGGAACCATGGAGGAAACACCTTTCTGAAAAACAGTAATTAAGATAGTTCTGGTGGATTTAGGAACACCATGATACCTTGCACCTTTTAAGTCCATACTGAAAAGATCTGAAGTTCAGGTATGCAGACTTCAGACAAACATAAACTGTTCTGTGCAAAACATTCCCAGAAGGTTAGCTTAATCAAGAACCTGTTGGACCTAAAGCAATCTGTTATTTAATTAATCTAGGAAAGACAAAGTAAGTTCAACATACAAAAAATCATGAGGTTTGCTGTGAATTCATAGGGTGTTCAGGGTAGGCTGGATGTGTGACCATGATGTAGAGCCAATCTGCACTTGTGTGGGGAAGAAAAGCCAGGATTTCTCTGTAAGGCTAGTGAAAATACCTATCTTGTAGAGCTTGTGACCATCTGGAAAAGACAGGAAAATTGATAAAACCCTCTAAAGTTTCCTCTTTCAAAAACTGGACATGGATTTTGAAACAATTAGGTACATTAGAGTCACAACTGAGGATCAAGGAAAGAAAGCACTTTATGGTATCCTAGTACTCCAGGATCCAAAATACATATTACCTAGTTTTTCCTTTCTTCATACCAGTATGCATTTTGTGAATGTCCACCATCATTACAGATGTTAGAATCCTTACTTAGAACATATTTAGGAGCATTGCATAACATCTTTAAGTTGCTGGGACTTTCCTCCCTTCTAATTTTCCACTGTCTAATTGGGAGGATGAGCCAGTCAGAGGCTTTCAACTTGCTTTATTTCTCTGCTGTCATTTTATTAATTTTCCACCATAATCTCCTGCTTTATAGGCACAAGACATAACACCTACAGCTGTCAGATGGTTTTCTGCAAGAAATACCAGAGCAACCAGGAAATGTTCATGACAAATTACAAGAGGGTAGGTGTGCTGAGGCTGTCATGACCAAATTTTTCGAAGGATTTCAATTATGGGTTTGCTTGCTTAGCATGATCCCTGGCATGACACATAACTGTTCTTGCCAGGTTACTTACTTGAGCATTTTTCTAATTACATTGTGGAAAATGAGTACTTTCAGGTTGTGCCTGTTCTCATCATATACTTGTATTTTCCTATGATATTTATTATTTGTAGTATCACAGGGAAGAAACTAAAACTTAGGTTATCATTCTGTAGGCCATTCTAAGAGAAAAAAAACCCTTTTAAATTCAGCTGTGCTGTATTTTCAAGGTACTTCAGTATTTGGTTTGGTTTTTTTTTTCTTTCTTTCACCCCGCTGTTTAGTGATGAGATGATTTCATTTTATTTTTGCTTGGAATGGTATTTGTTGAAATACTCTAACTTGGCACTGCATTTTTTGTCATTTATAGAAATACAAAATATTGTGACTGTGTTTGTTTTTTTATCGTCAATAGTTTACATTTTCTTCATACAAAAATGAAAGTCTTTGAAGTTTTGGCAATAAAGAGAATTCATCATATTCCATTTTTTCTAAAAATTCCTAAAGTGGGTCAATGAGTAGAAGAAGCAGAAGAAGAAACAATGTAATTTTATGATATTCTGTGTGGCTGAAGTAGAATATTATCAAGTAATCATGTTCATATTCACTAATAAATAAATAGCATCAAATATGTATAAAGCTTGAACAGGTACTGGCAAATCACTTAGGAGTGTTTGTGCTTGGGACAGATTGGGAGTTAAGACTCTTGCCTCATCCTCTGGAAGGAAAATTTCCACACACCAGAAGGATCAAAACAAAAAATTTGAATGAGATTCTTACATCAGCAATTTTTTGTAATAACTCAATTCATCATTGTAACACGGATAGTGGGTGTGGCTTTTACTTTTTTGGTTGGTTTTTTTTTTGGAAGGAAGAAGCTTGTACACTGGAAGGCATTCACACAACAGTACATATATAACCCATAGCCTGCTGACCAAAACCCCCCTCTAAAACAAAACAAAACAAAATAAACCAGCAACAATAAAAAAGGTCATGAAATTAATTCACATTTTTTGTCCAGATATGAGTTCTTCCCTAGGCTGGCTTTGGATATGCTCACATTTGTGTTCTGGTTTGCTCCTTTAAAGCACTGAGTGGTTGAGGAAATCACAGAGTGCAGCAGAAGCAAGAGATAACCCAGCCCCGAGCCAGAGGCCAGTGTAGGGCAGGAGCCTCCCTGAGAAAACCAGCGCCAGGCCCCAGCTGAGCAGCAACTGTTCCTATTTAGTCTGCTACTGACACCATTAAATTTGCCACAAAACCTACACCAAGTCTGCACATTAGATGTGGTTCCCATTTTGATAATGTCTGACCACGGTGACTCAGGAGAGCATTACCTACCTCTTTTTTGTCACAGCTGATCTGTATTCTGCATTTCTCACTGCAGACTAGGAAAAAACCCAAAACATCTCATTTGGACATACACACCCTCCCACTGTTTGTTGTTGTTGTTGTTGTTGTTTAGTTTTGTTTTGTTTTGGGTTTTTTAATATATTTTCATGGAGAATTTCTGAATTGTGATAAATGCTCTGAGCTTGCAATTGCAGGCACAGGAAGAGGACATTAAGGAAGAGAAAAGAGAAGAGAAAAAGGAAAGAAAAGAGGAAAAGAAAAAAGAAAGGCAATAAATGGAAAAAAGGGAAGGGAAAGGGGAAAGGGGAAAGGGGAAAGGGGAAAGGGGAAAGAAAAGGGACCATAATGTAAAAGTAGCAACTTGAAAGAGGTAAGTGTATANGAAAGGGGAAAGGGGAAAGGGGAAAGGGGAAAGGGGAAAGGGGAAAGAAAAGGGACCATAATGTAAAAGTAGCAACTTGAAAGAGGTAAGTGTATAATTTGCATCCCAGTGGCAAACCATACCTGTCATAGAGCTAGCAGACATTTGCTGTAGATATTCTTCCCCCTTCCCCCCACCCCCATAAACGTTGGTATCTCCAGCTTTCTAAGAGATGTCAAAACAATTGCAAAGGTAAAATTTGCATCTCTTCTCAGGCAGCTCCTTCTGCAGCTCCACAGGGCACTGCTTTACGTGTGTTTGCAGATACTGAATAGGTCAGGTACCTGTTAATGGCTTATTAGATTAGTCATTGTTTGAGGTATGAACAAATGAATAACCCATTTGAGAATATCTACAGTCACTGATACAGAAAATATGAAATATGTCAGAAAGAACGAGAGAAATGCACACTTGGAAGAAAAGTAAATTGTAATTAGCATCCTAACTTGAGTACATAACCAGATACTAAAGGGTTTGCTTTTGACTGAACATTAATGCCTGAAAAATATCTGGGAATGAGTTTTTTGGCTGCCCTATTCATGATGGTTATTTTATAACCCATGTCTCTACAGCAAACATTTGCAGCTCATTGCAGAATCACACATTTCCAAGGGATGTTATTATTTCAAAGGTGAATATGGTGTGTTTTGAATAAAATATTGCCAGATCTTGGAGCTATCCAAAGTGTATATATATTCATATATTTGGTTTATACCTGCTTCTCCCCAAAAACTACATTTTCATATGTTTAAGAAAAACATTAGCATTTAATTAAAATGAATTATTTAGAGCTTATAATGTCACAGAAATTTTCTTTTTCTTCTCAAACTGGATCATTACCTTTTAGTACAATTTTTAATGTTATTTTTAGTATTATTATTTCTTAATGGCTCTGACAAATTTCTTTTTTATTTCTGTGTGCTGAGAGTGGAATTTTGCATAAGTTGCATTTTTACTTTGGCTGTCAGTGAAATTTGTTTCTATGCAAAGGCCTGATAAGTACAAAGCATATGTTAAACCTCGTATGTTTAAGTTCATACAGAATGAGATAGGACTGAGTAAATAACAAAGGGATTTAGGAAGTGGATCAAAAGCAAATATCAATATCAATTGATTTGATATCAAATATCAAATGTAAAAGCGAATATGACGATCTAAACAATTTTTTTTCAAAAACTGAGAAATGCACCAATAAACACAAAGTACATTTCAGAATAAAGTTTTCCACGTCTGCTGTTTGTTAAAGAATCTAAGAATGTCAAAATATGATTTATAAACCTTCCAGATGTCTCCCTTTTATGTAGTGGTATATTTGCTTGTTCCTTGTTTCTTTACCAAAACAAGCCTCAGCTTTCTGTATTCAGAATCATGCTGAAATACCAGTCTGGAGAGTCATTTTTACATATCTTGATTTTTGCTGCAGGTCTGAGTTCCCAGGCTTGTCCAGAATCAAGCAGAGAGGTTTGTCACTTAAACAGTTCTTGATCCCAGACAAAACAATAAGGATGAGTTCTGGGTGACTGCAAAACCATGAACTTGATGTTCAGGCCACTTACCTTAGGATTTTTAATCTCTTCGCCAAGCTGTGTTTAGTTCTTTCTATACAGTGGAAAAATATTAAACCCAAACAAATGTAATGTTTTTCCAGATCAGTGTCACTCAGGGGCTGGTCTCTGTTGAGGAAGTGTTATGGGATATTTTAGTTTTGGCTCCCTTGGTCGTGCATCTGCTCTGTGATTTTTGGTTCCCCTGTTGGTCAAGAATTTGGATTAGTGTCATGCTGAGGTGAAATCTATACAGACATGGGATTTGTCTGATAGCATTTTAGTAACTTCGCTTTTTTCATTCCTCACTTTGAATCACTGAAGGAACAACCATAGAGGATATTTTTGTTTAGATTCACTTGTGCTGAAGGCAAAATATTTGTTTTCACACAAAATATGTCAGCTACAAAGACTGACCAAATGATCCAGTTTAGTTTGTCTACCTTTGAGAGCAACGCTCATTTGCCAGTGACTTTTGTGGGAAGAGAGAGACTGGTCCATTGTCAGAATAAAATAAATGAAAAAATCAATAAAATGTATATTCTGTGAGGGAGAGGAAAAAAGGGA
Organism: Hylia prasina; assembly: GCA_013397195.1. Lineage (NCBI taxonomy): Eukaryota > Metazoa > Chordata > Aves > Passeriformes > Sylviidae > Hylia > Hylia prasina. The sequence goes on along the minus strand of VYXD01005580.1, from coordinate 268,673 downwards.
AAAAAAGGGGAAAAAGGGAAAAAAGGGAAAAAAAAAAGGAAAAGAGGGAAAAGAGGGA
>VYXD01005580.1:214976-267447 GCA_013397195.1 Hylia prasina | reverse complement strand
AAAAAAAAAAAAATTATAATAAATTCATCAAAATTTCTTCAGCAAAAATTACTTATGTTAAAATTGCTTATATTATTTAACTTATTTTAATAATATAAAATATTTATTTATTTCAAATGAGAAAAAGGGCTCAGAAACACATTTAGGTAAAAAATCAAAGCCCATAAAATTAAGGATCTTGCTACTGACGCACCATTAAAGCTATATCAAGGCATGAGCCATAAGGACTTTTCAGTAATGTAGAGACTGAGGACACATCATTGGTTTGTATCACTTGAAACTGACATTTCATAAATATCAGCAAAATGAGACAGATGAGAGAGGAACAAAGGGTCTGAGCAGCTGCCATGTGAGCAGTGACTAAGGCCAGAGCTGGCTCCTGAGCTGTTTGCTCTGACAGGGACATCAGGAAAGGAGAGGACTTAGGTTTCCTCCTGGACATGCCTTCAGCATTGATTTCTGATACCTGTGAGGTGTCTGTCCTGCTCTTCGCTTCTCCTAATTCATCAGTAGCACTTGGCTGGAAACTCATACCCAGACTGAGAAGTTAATAATGTTCATAGAATCAAAGAAGAGTTTAGGTTGAAATAGTCCTGAAATATCTGGTTCCAACACCACTGTCATGGGAAGGGACAAATTCCACTAGACCAGGTTGCTCAAAGCCCCATCCAACATAGCCTTGAACACTTCCAGTGTTCAAAGTGAATTTCTAATATTTAATCTAAATCTACACTCATTTAGTTTAAATTTATTCTCCCTTGTCACTACATGCCTTTATAAAAAGTCCCATCAAGTCTTATCATCTTCCAGGACCACTTTAGGTCCTGGAAGATGTTATAAGGTCTTCCTAAAACCCTCTCTTCTCCAAGCTGAACAACTCTAACTGTCTCATCCTGTCTTCATAGGTGAGGTCCTCCATTCCTCTGATCATCTTTGCAGCCTCCTCTAAATCCAGTTTAACAGATCCATGTCTTTTTGATGTTGAGGACTCCAGAGCTGGATGCAGCATTCCATGTGAGGTCTCACAAGAATAGAGCTGAAAGGGAAGATCCCTTTCCTCACCCTGCTGCCCACGTTTCCCCTGATACAGCACAGGGTGAAGCTGGCTTTCTGGACTTTGAGTGCACATTGCTGGGTTATGTTGAGCTTCTCATCTACCAACATCCCCCAGTCCTTCTCCTGAGAGGTGCTCCCAATCCATTCTCCCTCTATCCAATCTGTAGCTGTGCTTGGGATTGCCTCAGCCCAGGTGTAGGACCTTACACTTGCCCTTTTTGAACTTCAGGAGGTTTGCATGAGCCCACCTCTCCATCCTGCCCAGGTCCCTTGGGATGGCATCACTTCCCTCCAGTGTCAACTGTACCACACAGCTGGGTGTCATTGGCAGATCTGCTGAGGGTGCCCTTGGTCCCACTGTCCATGGGGACAAAAAAGTTCTTTCCTCTCCTGAAACGGGGAAGCCTCACAGTTTTTGTGAGCCAATATAACAATTCAAAATGTCAAGCAAAATATCAATTCAGTTAATCATATATTTTGATTTGACAGCTCTGAAACATTCACTCTGTAGTTGGAGCACTTCTTCCTTTACTATAATTAGCATAAATAAATTCTTTTATAAAATCAGAGATATTTTTTATAAAAACTATACCACAACAGCTGGAAAAAATGTATTTGTTTTCCTACTTTGTGTATGGAGTGTTAAAATTAATAAGTCAAATCAACTATTATAATCAGTTTCAGATTTGCCAATAAGGCTGTTTAAATTTTTTTTTAAAAGTAGAATTTTTTTCAGAAAATTTTAAAAAATATTTGCCAGTAGTGAAAACTTCTGATGTCTTACAGGTGGTTGAAATAACTCCCATGATCATCGTAGTTTCACTGAATTTAAAATTCTCATAAATAATATTTTTTTCCAAATATAAAAACTGTTATTATTGTTGAATCTATGCTATATCATAAAAATGTTCTCCCATTTAAATTCAGTAAAAATCACTCAATTCCTTTGAGGTACAGATCCTATTATTGGTCAGTAAATTCTTCTTAAATAATCAGCATATTGGTTAGTAAAATCTTCTGGTTTAATAAACATAAACAAAAAACCCATCCTGTGATTTGCATTCATGTGCTCCCCATTGATTTTGCCAGAAATCCACATAAGGAGATCCAGTCCCACAATATACAGAGAACAAGGAAGTCTCAGCAGCCAGGGACACAATCAGTGAAAGAAATCCTAAACTGGAGTGTTGCAAGCTTCAAAGAAGGTTTCCTTTTTCTTTTTTCTTTTTTTTTTTTTTAATTTCTTCTTCATATTTTTAAAATATATCTGTCGGACTCAACCTGCAAATGATGTTGGATTTAGAAAAAAAAAGATCTGTAGTATTAGTGAGGAGTAATTAAGCTTATTCCTCTTGATAGCACACTCTAGAGACAAACAAGTGTAGGATATGTTTGCTGTGCATTTGCAAGGGTGACATCATGTGACATATGCTTCTCAGTAATGCTTCTCTATGGTGAAAATGAAAGAATTCCTTCAGGGTGTCTTACTCATAGTTTTTCATCTTGCAAATAATTAATATTAAAATGAAACCTTCAATGTTGTTTCACCTATTATTTCTCTTCTAGGAAATAAGGTACTTGAGAAGTGTAACCCAGTACTGATAAGGTTTCATCAAATATTTCACAAGTCATAGCTATTCTCAGAAATCTTCAGGGAAACCTATCCCACACTGGAAAATAAAAAAAAAATAAAATAAACAGATAAATAATGGATTGGTATATATAACAGTTTACATTTCATTTTTTAACAATCCACCCTTACACAAATATTTACCCAAGCTTTAATCTAATAAGTAGTCTCATGACTCTGTTCTCCAGTGAAGCAGAGGACCAGCACCAAGGGTGTCAAACAATTGAGTGTAATCCAGTGTCTGACACTCTTAAAGAGTTCGAATTTCTTATTGCTGAACAACAAGCTTCACTCAACATAAGATTCTTGTTCACTTCAAAATGTTTCTGTATGCAGGATCTCCTCAGGATTGCTGTCTCCACCTGCTCCCTCTAGACAGGGATGCAGTGTGCTCTGTGAATGGATGTTGCAGATGGTGTTAGTGCTCACTCCAATACCCTTGGACACTTTGTCAAGCCTAGTCTCGCCCTCTTTGCTCCAGTTGTTCTCATTGTCTTCTTTCAAGGGTTGTAACATCCAGGATTGAATAAGACCATGTTCAGTGCTTTCTACTGACTAGAAAAACATTACCTCACCTCTTCACTGAGCTTTCTAAATATCATATCACAGGGTTTTCTGAAAGATGTAACTTTTTTACGTATAAAATGGAATGAAGTCCACTGGAATGATAAAGCCTAATAGCAGAGTGATCTAAAGAATTGGATTTTTCAGTTAAAATCTGCTCAAAGGAAGGATTTGACTCCCCTTTTCCTAACTGAATATGTTAATTACCAACACATGAAGAAGTAAAAGAGGTTTTCCTCTCCTTTTACTGTGCTGCTCTTGGTGTAACGAAAGCACACCAACAAGACAATGATTTCCAGGTAAGATCAGTGAAGGACAGGACTTATGAATTAAAAAGAAACCTCAGTGTGCAGTAGTGCCTAGAAGAGGATAATTCCACACATAGACAAACAAATGCTTGGTAAGTTCACCTGTGAAAGTTTATTTCAGATCCAGGAGAGATTTGACAAAGCAGGTGGATTTAGTCTCCTAAACGTTTTCATACATCTGGCTTTAGCTTTTCAGGTGATTGCAGAGACAGACAGACGCTTAAGAATCAAGATTTTGCACTCTACCTAAAAGGACACAGGTTCTTAGCCAAACTAAGATTTTGGCATGGTGTATCTTTGGATTATTTCAGTTAGATTACTAAAATTTTCAGGGCCACACTTTTTGTCTCAAAGAAATATAAGATTGCTTTTCTTCAAAGAAAGTATTTTTTTTAATCTTTACATTGTTTTCTTCAATGAAAAAATGTTTTCCTTTGTAACTTACAACATACAAAAAAATTCTGTTGATTGAGAAATTGCTTATGAAAGAATGCAATTACTTTCTTGGCTGCTTACTTTGATTCCTTTTCTCCCTGGCATTGGTATAGGCCTTCCAGGAATTTGAAGATTTAGAGAATATAATTTTGTTTATGGGGTATTTCATTCCGTATTTCAGTTCATTGTTAAATCTTTCCTTCAGTTCCTGTGCCTACCATTAATCTCCGATGTACAGCACAGCAGAGAAGGTAGTTAAGCAGCTTACATGAGGGCTAACTGGCTGCATGAACAGTCTGGTGCTTCTCTGACAGCCTGACAAGCTTGCCTTCCTATTGAATATCCAGGATTGTGGCTCATTTCTTAGCAATGCAGAAAGTCTTCCCTTTCACCCTCTGAATATCAGTTTTGTCTAAACCAGCTTATTTTAAAAGATGAAAGACATTGGTCTTCAAACTTATTCTTTTTTAAGCAACTCTCTGAAGAAACCTTCACCATGTGCCTGGAGATAAAATATAATCTGTTTTCAAATATTTCACATATTCACTTCATGCATTTTAAGCACTTAGACTATCCAAGTGCACTGCCCTCTATGAGGAAATGTGGTGTCAGCTGGATTCTGCACATGGTTCTCTATAATGTTTTCATGATAATACTAATACATACTTTGTCCTTTTTGCCACAAGTAAGCTTCTAAAAATCCCTACTAACAAATCATAACAGACATTGTTTTCTTCAGAAGAGCAGAAATGGAAGAGAGGTGAAAATAAGCAGAGTACAAAGGACCTGCGACATTCCTGGAAAAGGTTAAAGCTTCACTTGTGGAACCGTGAAGGGTACATATATAAGAGCTTATTTGGCTCTTTTCATCATCAACAAAAATTATGAAGACTTGTTTTCACCTTTCTTTAACCCTCTTGGCAATACTTGAAGGACTTTCCCACGTACTCATTGCTACCTTCTCTCTTCCTGTGTCTTCCACGTATTTGGCTGGACAAGCAGCAGCATATGCTGCAGCAGATTCACAGCTGCACACGTGCTGACTGTCCAAACATACATGTGTGCTTACTGGCCAGATGGCTGTTCCCTCCTGAAACAAGCAAATTACTGGATTACAAAGCCTATTCCTTCAAGGAAATGCTAATTAGAGTCATCGCTATAACCAGGAACTCATTCATATAAAATGAGTAGGAACTTCTAGTATTTGACAAAATAAGTTTTTCAGACTTAGTCATGAATAGACAAAAAACTCTAGGGATGGCAACAACACACAGACAGATGGAGAGTTTTTCTTTCCATCTCCTTTGTGAAAGAGATGTCCAGATTTCTCAGCGAATGATGAGAAATGGGAAGGGTAGCTAAATAGACAGATTCAAGAAACCTACCTGATCTGAAGCAGCCTGAAGTAGCCTATATTTTTCTATATAGTTGTGTAGTGGTTTCACATCACTTATTCTAAGAGCATTTATCACACAAAGCAAGTTGTGAAGGTAAATTTTGCCCAGAGGGACCAGAGAGAAGTTATTTTCCGTTGATCAATCCATAGCAGAGGATTACAGTTACTCTTCTAATTCAGACCATGTTGAGCTTGGTGGGCTTAATTATAGTGACAGTGGAAGATTTAAGAAGCATTAGTAACAGCGGTACTGTGAATAAAAATGTTCTGTTTAAGGTGCCAATTTATTGAAAACATTAATCCCCCTTATTTTAAGTGTGCATAAGAAAAATCAGAGAGCAAGAATTTCTTAGGTTGCTGCACATTTTTTTTGCTAGAGGAGATGTAAATTCTGACTTTGCAGTGTTTGTTCTGATGAAGAGGACAGGGAATTTTTATGCCAGATGAGATGATCACTTGCCTACCTTTAGAAATCTGTCATGAAGGCAACTACATCTAGGCTGGTCATTATCAAGATCTTTACAGTTAATGGGAAGAACTGAGCATGTAAAGGGTTTGGCTGAGCTGTTTTATTTGTTTCTTCTAAGATGGTACAAACTGAGCCTTAGAATTTCGTATGTATCTCCATTGAATAGAGAAGTCACAAAAAATATATTTCAGCCATAAATAATTTTGTTCTAGATATAAAAACAAATACCAAAAATTGATGTTTTAATTAAAAATATTAGCCAGGTTATAATGACATTTGAAAGCATTTTTCATTAGTGTTTTTGTTGTTGTTTTATTTTGCTTTTTCCCCCAGCAATTTCAATTTTTTTTTTTAATACACAGACTGATTCGGGAGATAATCAACATTAGCTAGAACATAGCTCTTCCTAAGTAAAAAGAAGAAATTTATTTTCTAGTGTTTTCTCTACTATCTTTCCTATACAGCATATTTACGTCAAGAACAAAAGAAAGCAAATTTAAGCTCTACTTGGGCTTAGCAAAATCATCTATTCACCTCCTCACCCCCAGTTATCTGTTATTGTCTGTACCTCTCTCTGGTCCCCTGCCAAAAGGAATCCCATTTTGATTTTAGGATGCTTTAATACAGCAATCTTTTGTATAGCATCTGTTTTCATCAGCTCGTTTAGCTTTTCTGCTGTGAGCACTTTGAAAGTGTCTGATGAATGAGCTGCCCAGTGGTACAGTTTCATGGTCCCTCATCAGTGGGGATCTTATTGGTGATTGTAGTGAGCTCACAAATTTAGAGGGGCTTAAGTCTCTCGAGAGTTATTGCTGCAGCTCTAATAAGAAGGTGTTGATAGGCCTTTGGCAGAGTTTTACAAGGCTGACTCAAGGTTATTCGCATTCTTTTCCACTGTACCTACAGCATATTATTTGTATTGCCATATTTTTGCAGCTGAAAAAAAAAATATGGTGAATCTTTTTATACTCCAAAGGACAATGCCTAATCCTCTTCTGTATTTCCCCCCTTTTTATACTTTCAAGTAATCTTTTTTTTAGGGGGAGCATGAGGCATCTTGCTTATGTTCAGAAGATTCTCTATAACTGCCCTTCTTAGAAGAAGGAAATATACTTCTGTTCCTCATAACCTAGTCTTATCTTGATTTTATTACAGTAAATTAATTATGGGAGAATGATGAGTTATCATGACAAGGTGGCTATACAAAATTACATTTATTCAAATTAATCTTACATGAAGTTAAGATTTTCTTACACCACAATTTTTCTATGTCCCTTGATGGTTTAATATTTCTTCCCACTTTATTACCTGCAAGTTAAAATGTATTTATTCTTGTCACGTTTAAGAAGTGTGTGCACACATGAAATATGAATCATATGTATGCAAGAATAGATCATCAAGCATACAAGCACAATAAATTCTTTCTTTATACGAGTAGTTGAAAAGATACTCCAACAGTTGGATATCTGTGGAGGGGTATTTTATGTATCTAAAGACAACTGACAAAGCAACTGCATGCTGTTTTACTGTATTTGTAACTGTCTGTCCACTTGTAACTGTCAATCATTTCATAAAATATCTTTGATCAGCCAAAGACATTGCCCCTGTGTTCCTCTGGAACTTGCAGAATGTAGCAGGTCATGTAGATATATATGAAGTGAAATAATTGAAAATAGAGCTATTCAACTAAGAACTCATACATTGTATCATAAGAGTATTTTTTTTTTTTTAAGCTACTGTGCAACAGCCTTAGGGGAAAAATAAATAGCTTTATATACTTTAAGGTAATTTGACTGTAATGAGGCAAGCTGATGGGGTGGGGGAGAGAGCTGTAGACTTTTCATACAGCAGTCTTTTTGGAGACATAAGATACCACAGAGGGCAGATGCTTTTGTTTGAATGGCAGCATGTCATGCAGATGTACACTGGGTTTTACCAAGTGTAATGTCTGAAAGGAAAGAGCTGTCAAAAATAATAATCCAACCTCAAAGCCAGCTCTGTAATTTTAAAAATATTTGCATGTTGCCACTGCTGCCTCATATGGTGGCATTGGAAGGGCTTGGAATCTGAATTCACGTGAGGTGTTTGCATCCCCACAAATACGGATTATTTCCTGTCACAGTGGTAGGCTCCCAGAATGCCAAGTTATTTGCACTGCATGAACAGATTGCATAATTATCTGTTGACTTTCTTGAAAGGAGAGCTGGCAGTGCAGTGGGATTAGATTTTCCAGAACTGGCAAAGGCATAAATGAGGACCATATCAGTGAAATTTTTAATAATGAGCAGAATCTCTTGGGACAATTTTTTTAAACATAATGATGAAACACCTCAAATGTGAGATATTTATTTGGTTGATTTGACATGTGATGATAAATTGAATGAATGTGAATGTGGGCTAAGACTTCCATGTTGCTGAATAAGGCTGGAAAGGTAGCCTACTAGCAATGTTCTTGCTTTACTGCAAAAATTATGTTTTATATAAATCTTTTGGTGTTGTCATGAGAAAAATATGAGTGAAATATTTTTAACTCAGGCTTGAAAAATTTAAAAGAACCTGTAATTCTACTTCTTTAAAGTAAATTCTTTTTAGCCACTTCAGCAAGCTCTGAAGCCCTTTGTAGATTCTTGAGCAGTCTCCATCTGCTCCACTGAGTGATATTAACAGCATCTCTGTTGTGAGTTTACTTTTTGTTCCTCTGTGGAGAGATTGCTGAAGATACGCCATTCCGCACGTGGCTGGATTCTCCACACCAAAATTCAGACTGAGACTTAGCTTGAGTCTGTAGCTGTAATACACTTGGAGCAGACTGTCACAGTACTTTTCTACTGCTTTAATAAGAAAGAGGGAAAAGTGAGGGAAATGATAAGTAAATGAGCTTAATTATACAGCATAATTTTAATCTTCCTCCTCAGTATGCCAGATCTTCCAAAACCTAAAAATTAGCAATAAATCTGGCCAGAAGAAGACCTTTCTGATCACTTCCTTGCTGGATGATCAGCCTGGTTTAATGAATATGGACAATTAAAGTCTGCAGGAAAAAAAAACGTTTTGCAATACATAGGTGGCATATGAGGGATTCTCTGTTTTCTGTGTTCTATGGCTTGGGCTAATCACTTACATTTACATATCTCATAAAAGTTCCATAGTACATTCTGGGAATCACAAATCTATAGTTCATGAAAAAATAAAATCATTTGGATGGGAGGCTCCAGAAAACAGAGATACTAAGCTCCACATCTGTCCCTCGGAAGGTACAAAGGAATTGGAGAAGTTAGTGAAATTGTCACATTGGACTGAAATTTAAGTCCAAAATGGGTTTACTTATTTACACTGGCTAGTAGAAAAAATGGCAGAAAGGTATTCTTATAACTGTAGAGAAATTTTTATCTAGAATTTTCAGCCAGGCGTGTTGAATATGTTCACACTAGGGAAAAAACCTATATTATGTATAGGTTAGGTGGCTCTTCCTTGTATCTATCATAAATATGGAGCATCTTTATTTTCATTCATTTAATGAAAAGTAGTAAAATAAAACTGTTAAAATATGACATCAGAAAAGAGTCCTGGTTTAAATGTCCAGTTTTCTGATTGCAAATACAGATTACATAGAAAATAAAAGTGCAAAATTTAAAAAATACCTTTAAATATTTTCCATCAAGTAAGTCTTCTACTATGCTTACTGGACAATGTGTAGAGGACAGATATTCTATAAATTAAAGATTGTGGAATTTTAAAATTCTGGCAGTGTATTTCCATAGGTATGTTTGAAAAATCTTTGAGTCAGTTCAACCATTTTTCACTTCTGATTGAAGATCAGGTATTGCAAGGTGCATATGAAAGTAAGTAATTGATTCAGAAGGGAAATCAGAGGTTAAAACTGCAATTTTCTCCAAAGGAAACCTCCCATGTTTTGAATTTTTAGTAGCTGTCTGTGTGTTATTAACAACCGTACTTAGATTTGACAGGCAAGTAATAATGTGGTTATTCATCTCAAAGACAGTGGACCAGAATACATTTCTGGCTCTATAAATGCATTTTAAAAGCTGAAAGACAAATTTCATTACAATAAAGAATGGGGATTTGGTAAATGTAATCTTTGGGATTTTATTGGTAGATAAATCTTTCTTTTCCTACAGCTGCTGTTTGGGTTTTAGAAAGTTTAATAAATAGAGTAAGTAGTCCCCTATTTATTAGTAACACTAATATTTGAAAGCTGCAAGTGCTGCATCCATTTCAGAACACATCTGTCAACCCATCCTGCACGCAACACTGAACACAGCCCTGTTACACCAGTTTGAACCTAGTTCCACAGGAATGCATTATCTTCCCTGAAAAAATATTGTCCAGTCAAAGTTAAAGATAAGACAAATTATGGAACTCTGTTTCCAATAAAACCTACTGGAGTTTGTCCATATGTTTGTAGAGGTGCCCATGTACTGCCCCAGTGGGATATTTTAGAACATCAGACACACATGCAGGTGTATTGACTGTAGTTGTTTCCTCTCATGGCATATTTTGTACTGTGCATTTTCCTTACATCAATTTGATCCTTAGTCTTCAATAGCTAAGATTTTAAGTAATAAAAACTTAAATAAAGCTAAATAAAAGGATATAAAAGGTACGTCAGTATATTAAGCTAGATTTCCTGAAGTCTATCAGTCCTGTTATACGTAAAAATGGCAAATAGAAATGAAGTGTTATTACTTACACAATCCCAGAAATAGAATTGTATTCAGCACTTCATTGACTACTAAATATTTAAAGGCAGAATGTAAGACTTTTGGTTTTCTCAAGCATTATATTTTTAGATACATTTTTTGATGGTGCTGAATGGATATATCTATTTTCACTGTTTAGTTTGCCTCCAATTATTATTGTTGCTTTTAATCAGAATAAAAACTGTCACTTATGATTTAAATATATGTTAAACAAAACCCCTATCATCTCATTTCTTTCAAGGTACTACATTATAGAAATCATCAAATGTGTGAGTTAGAACAGCAATAACTGAAACAATAGTACTTTCACCTGACAAGATGGAAACTGTCCAAACATAAAGCAAGTGTCCCATGTTCGTGTTACTTATAAAATAAAGGCAATTCCTTAGGAATATAATTTAATAATGCTATAAATGACAACATAAAGTTGTGATCTAGTGAAAGCTGTCTCCTGCATGGTTCATTGCAAAAGAATATTTCTTCTTTTACAGCTGTCATTTTAAAATTGATATTAATAAAATATACACAGGAAAAAAATACTTGGAATTCATTCTTTACTTTCCCCAGGGAGTGCTAAATTCTGGTTCGTTGTCATACTCTGCATGTTATCCTTTCAGCTGAGAAACTGTGTGATGAAGGCTTATCTTGTTTATGTGAAGTTCTGCCAGATTAAGCACATTGTTCACCCCAGTCTATGAAGGAAGTGAAGTGGAAGTTGGTTACAATAGAAATTGTGTGAATTCCTAAAAGAGGTGAATGTCTTCTAATTCTTTGGCCTTTTATATTAGAAAACAGCAATACCATAATACATTTGTTGCCATACGACGTTGCTTCACTCTCCACATTGTCTGCATATGTAGAGGCTCTTCAGTAGTGAAGAGAGAACAAATGAATATATGGGACTATGAATGCTAAATGTCAAGAGGAGCAAGAACAAAGTCATTGCAGGCACCTGACTGTCAGGTGGGAACCAGGCACAGCCAGAGCTATGGCCCTGCAGAGGGTTATTAAAGAGCCTCTTTTGTTTCTGTTCACCCCAAGCTGCCAGGCCATCTGTAAACGTGACATAGCTGAAGCTGTGAGCTTTGGACCTTCTGGACTGACTTCCCTCATTCCCAGGCTTGGTCCTTTTGTCTGACATTTCTAAGTCATTCTCCACTCAGAAGAAAAAAAAAAAAAAAAAAAAAAAAAAATCTGCATCCCACAGGTTCTATTGAAGACTTCATAGAATTTACAGAATCATTTAGCCTTGCCTTCTTAAGAACATTTTTGTAAACCATCTGAATTTTACCCTTTTTTTAAACTCAATAACAAATTGCAAACACAGAATAGCTTATTAAATTACTGCTTCAGATTTGCACTGGATTATACAGTGATGAAAGATTTTGTCATATGATAACTGTTGTTCTGGTAGATTTTTTGGACTCAGTCCACCTTCGAGGGGTCATATAATGACATGAACCAACAGTAATGTTGTTAGGTTCTCTGTTCTTGTCAACAAGAAGGCCAGAGAATTAGTGAAATTAACTACATTTTCATTTTCAGTTCTTCCTTCTGATAATACTAGCCTGGGATATTTCCTTTGTTATTGTCTTTATTACACAAGAATAACTCAAACAACAATTTTGATTTATAAATCACAGTGCTTTCAAGTAGTGTGACAATAGGTTTTATTTCAAAGCACATTTCAAAACAGAAACAGAGCTATGGACAACAAGAACTTGTCAGAAAATATATCTCATAATATTTTTCTTCTCACTGCAATTGGTCTCATCCTTTGTCTGAGCAATTGTTAGTTCAGGAGCTCCACAACCAGTAAATGAATAAGTTAAATGCAGATTGTCTGGTTTTGTCTAATGAGCAGCAATGTTCGAGAACCAAATAAAAATAATAAGAAACTAGAGACTAATAATATTGGAGACAATCTTCTGTCTGCTTTGGTTACCCCTTCGTTCACACATTATTAAGCTTTGACAAACATGTGACCATCTCCACATATCTATCATTCTTATAGTTAAATCAAGAATTTCAAATCGAACACTACCAATCTGCCATCTTTCACAAGTACTCAACCCTCACAGAAACTAAATTTGTATGACACAATCTTTCTTAAATCCCCCAAATCAGCTAATCTATAAGTAATACAGACAGAAGGCACAAAAAACAGTTTATACCCTTTTATCCACCTGCTATCAAGTCAATGCACGTCTGTTATCTAACCTAAATTGTTGGCAGCAAAGTCAGAATGAGCTTTCTCACAGTGATTAGATGTCACTGCTGGCTCTGTCTCTAGTAGCATATGCTACTAGAATATATCTGTCCTTTAAACTGTAAGACTTACTATACTAGCTATCATTTTGTTGCACATCAGACGGATGGAGCTCTTTATTCACAAGGTCAGAATTACAAAGTGAAATACAAAAAGGATGAAAAGATTCCTAATATCAGCTTAGCCAGCAGCCCATCTCATTTCATATTTTTCTTTAGAGGTTGCCCAGCATTATGTTACTTAAAACAACGTATAATAAATCCCATGAGGAGAACTGATCTGTTCATAAACTCTTACATACTAAAGCATAGTGATCTATATTATCTTGCGTAGATTTATTCCATTTTTAAATATATCTATGCCAGAAGTGAGAGTTCTGTGTATCTCTTCGAATTTTTGGATAGCAAGAACATCTTGAAATTATTACATTTACAAGCTACATGAATGTTTTCCAGAGTCACTTCTGCTGAGCAGTGCACAATATGCTATTTCAAATTTTTATTGATTGTTCCTCCTTCTTGTATTACGGGACAAATTGTAGTGGAACATCTGCTTTATTGTTTATAGCTCATTCATTATTTCCTCTAAGCTTTTCATCCATTACTTACCCTTAATAATTTTAAATAGCCCCCAATTTTCAATTTCTTTTGAGGTAAATTTTTCTCTATAGTTTTAATTTGTTTCTTATCTTTGATTCAATTTGGTTTCTGCTATATATTGAGTTCAGGAGTCTAGGGACATGTTTAAGCTGAAAATCTAGAATTATTTTATTTAGTGTTTTCTTAGCACTTTCCTATCTGTTTCTATTATGTTACATTACACAGGAATTAATTTCTGACCACTGCTGCATCTTCAAATATATTTTTTAGCTGTCCTAAGATTTCCCTCAAATGTTTACATTTCTTTTTCATATCAAACTTAGATGTATACTTCAAATTATTTCTTCTACTTGTAGTACAAAATATCTTATTTACTACCATAACAATGTCTGAGTCAGCAATCATTACAGCTTGTAAAAACACATGAATTGTGTGGTTCACCCATGTTCTCTTTAAAAAGGGCTATGTTTCTATCTCATTTGCTGCCATGTGCACCAAAGAATGCATAATTCCAGTTTTATATGCATTCTTTGAAAAGTGGTTGCTAGGTTCTGTTCATGACCCAGCCTCTAAATCCTCAGTATAAACCAAAATTGAGATTTTGATACCTTTAATTAGGCTTGCAGTCAAGTCTTTCAAGGTTCTTTCCATGAAAAGAATAACACAGGTTTTGGAGTCTGGTGGCAATTTCTGAAGCATTACAACTAATTATTGTTGGTGCAAGGCAAGTTCTTGATAGAAGACCAACTCATCACGAGTACCAATTAATCTTTATCACTCCCCTAGACCAAGAGAGAAAGGCAATTCTGGTACCAGAGAAGCTAAATAGCCCTCTGTTGATGAATGTCTGTTTTCATCTACCTTATGAAAGTCCAGGATGTACAAAGTCCTAATTTAAATCACTGCAGTGGAATGGATAAAGTTTGGTAGTGTAAACCCAGGTCTTAGTCTTCCTTTGTGCAGCAGCATTACTACAGTACAGATGAGTGAAGACAAAAGGAAGGAGCTGGAGAGTGATGCTGAAATTATTCATCTGCTGGCTGCAGTTGTTTCTCCCAAAATAACAAAAAGGCAAGTTAGAATAATAGGAAATTCCTGCTGTGCTATAACCAATCTGAAAGTAACATCATTTCTATTACTACTACTGTTTCATATTCATTTTTAATATAAAATCACAAATTAAAAAAGATAGGAAGAAGAAATACACACACAAAGGCAAAACTTAATTTCAGAATTTAAAATGCATCAATTCTTGGGTAAGCTGTCTTCTCAAAACACCTGTCAACTCTACGTCCAAATCCTAGAGGTATTCATTTTAAATAACTTCATCTGAGAAACTCACCAGAAACTCACATAGTCCAGGATATGACTTTATACCATGACTCTCATGTTTCAAGAACAACCAAGATAAGAAGCTTCCCTTTCTTTTTCATGTAGTCACTATTTGTTAGACATTTCCTTTAGTGATGGGGAATTGGGGATAATTTCTTTCCAAGGGAACATGCTACTCAGAAGACTATAGATTTTTCTCCAGTGCACCTCTTATTGTGTGCCAAAAATTCCTGGACTGCTCACAGAAGCTATATAAACATTTTTATTGATGGATATATTGTTCAAAAGTACTTTCAACCTATCTGCATTTTAGGGACTGATACAAAGCTTTTTGAAATACATTCATATTCTTCCATTAATTTCAGTGACCTTTTAACCACTTTCTTGGAGTAGTTTGAGGGGAGAAGTAATCTGTGATCAAATAGTTAAAATGCTAAAGGCTTCTGAAGCTACATACTGCCATCTCAAACAAGAACACATCCTTCTGAATTCAGTGGAGAATCCAGAATAAAATCTGGGTTAATGAATGAAGACTGAAACCTGCACAGGGTGCTAGTAAAGAAGCTTTTGTTGTTACTTTATTTTACTTTATTTTCCCTTCTCTGGTTTTGAAGTATCGAAGTCACAAATTATAGTATCTGCTTTTAATCAGGAGTATTTTTTAATATTTACCAGCTCATGGCTACTTTAGCTGTTCTCCTTGCATGAGAGATAAGAAAGGATAAAATTGTTAAGAATCACTGTAAATAATAAATCAGAACCATACCCACTCATTTGAGAATTGCAAATCTCTTGATCTGCCTCTTCTTATTCATATTAAACTCACACTCATAAGGTTTTAATTCCTTCTTTAAACTTCCTTTCAAGAGGAATTTTTCAAGTTTTCTTTGCTATGAACAAATAATACCATTCTGTTGCCCTATCCTCTGCCACCTTTGCTCAACACCCAGAATCATCAATATGAAAATCAATAGTTAATATATTGAACTGCTGGCAAAAGCAAAAGCTTGGCAACATAACCCATGACAAGGTCATTCTTTCCCTCTCAGGCTACCAAGCATACACAAACACTTGCCAGCAGGGAGGACAAGGAACACCTTTGGATCCTGCCAGGCTGCTGTGGTGCTTGGCCACAGTGTACATGTCAACACAGAGTGTGCAGGATAAACACACACACGTGATTGTGCAGACACCTCACCCAGCCTGGGCTTTGCCACTGCACTCCTCTACTGCTGTTTAGAGCTATTGACTTTACAGATGATGAAACATAATATTTTTTTTTCTCTTGCAATATTTGATCTTAATACTTCTTTTTAGACATGTCTTGAGCTGGAAAATGTGATTCTCTGGGGCAGCACAAACAGAGACATGCAGGTTTGGGTCTTCAAAACCATTTCTCAGCCATTTAGTCGCTTTACAGGAACCTTTTTTACAGGTATTTAGAGACTCAGTTTCCCAAGGAATCTTGGGTGGACACTAAATACTCTGGGCAAAAAAACATTTACCAGAAGGAAATACTTCCAGCAGAAAAAGATTTGAAACAACAGATGAACTTCTCTGTGAGCACTTCCAAAATTGCGTTTTTATTAATGTCTTTCATCTCAGCTGACAGGATAATTAATCATAATTTAAAAGATAACCTGGGTTAGTGAGGCTTGCTCTGAAATAGAGTCATGAAATTAATTTCTAGATGGCCTTTGTATATACAGCAGGGTTTTCAACACTTGTGAGAGAAAATGCCTCCACTGAACAAAACATCGAAAATGACACACTTATCTTTTCTCTGCCTAAAAAAGAAATTTTACCAAATAAACAAAATACAGGTCAGATTTTCAGGTGTATAATTTTGAGAATGCCAACAGTTAATGACTGTGATGAACAGTTATATGTGCATATGTCATAGAAGAATGTATATATTTTTAGAAATTTTGTCAAATACTTGCTATATTATCCAACAGGTATATGGAATTTATTATCAGAATAGGGTTTAGAGAACATAAATATCTCTGTGTTCATAGGATTTACCTGCTACTGGCTTTGTATCCAGGGCAGAATGTCATAAAAGCAGCCCATTAACCCTGAGCGTTTTCAGAGCCCCAGAACTGGGACTGCAGCCTTCACAGATGCTCTGCTCAAGGCAGGTTCTCTTTATGATAAATGCAGAGAAACATGCATTTTTAAGGTGTAATTCATCTGGCTTGTTTAAAGCAGTCACTTTAAGATGTGATGAATCATACCTTAGACTCCATTGGCAGTACTAATGAAAATTCCTTAGCTGTAAAGGATGTCCATGCTGACTGACTTAGACAAATTGAGCCCAAGAAGCTTAATATGGTGTAATCATTATGGTTTCCATCAGCAATTTTGCAAAGGCTTGCTGTATACATATGGGCAATTATATTTTTTGAGAACTGAGGCACCTAAAATGAATAGGCTTTCTCAAAGTCTGGGAACCTTGACTTTTCAGTGAAGGATAGACCAGCTTTTGAGCATCAGAATGAAAGCAGGTGTCTCTTTTGGTAATATTGGTTTTAATTTCTCTATGTGTCAGCCGTTACATATATCAATTGTGAATTATAATACTAAACTTATGACCTGGTTTGTCTTTATTCATTCACATTTATAAAGTGCTTGCTAAACACAAAAGAATACAAATGCCAAGCATTATTGGCTGTGTTATTCCTCTTAATTACTGTCACCTACTTATATGTGTTTTCAACTCCGTTTAAAATTTCATTCCCAGGTCATATTTCCTTTCTAACTACATATGATATGTCCATCACTGTGCCTTGAGCTTTCTGAATTTTCACATTTGTAATTCAGAGCATATCCCACAATGCCCTTTTCCACTCTGTATTGAATGTGCTTTCCATATGCTATTAAAGATTCAGCATCACAAGCTATCATTTTATTAATTTTAAGACACTTTTTTATCAACAGATGAACAATCATGATGATTAAAAATGCTTCTCCTCACAAGGGCTTGTACAGTATTTTGCATTCTCTGGCATGTTGATTAGTTATGTTGATTGAAAATGAGTGAAAAACAGAGACAACTTATTAGCCAGTTTAGTTAGCTGCTACTTACATTAATGAAAATGTCTGGATGCATGCCCATTAAGGATACTTGGGAGATCAGAGGTTGAGAAGTGATTCCTTTGCCTCTCTCTGCTGACAGCTTGGAAAGGATCATACCCAGGAATGGCTGTTGAGGCATGCACAGCCTCCAGAAGGAAATGCTGCTGCTCTGGAGCCCAGTCCAAAGCAGAGCACCCTGAGAGCAGGGAAGCCACACTGGGTGGGTGCCTGCAGGCACCCTCTGAATGCTGGTGAATGCTGGCACTGCAGGTGCTGCTTTGGCAGTAGAAATATTTATCAGCAGAAACAGAACCAGCAGCTCCACTCCTGCCACTGCTAACAATACAGGGCTTGCTTTCATTGCCACAGAGGCAACAATGGAAATAAGGGAGGGCACGGAGCTGGCTTTCTGAAGGAGAGCTTTGGGCTTTTTCTTAACAATTTATTTATTGATAGGGCCCAACTCAGAGTGCCTTTAAGGCAGCAAAACAATTTCTTACATATATGTATTTAATTTCAGCTGAGGACAAACCCCATTTTCTCATCTGTGTACAGCTTGTAGGATGCACTGGTGGCCCATGGAAGGGGAGGCAAGGAGAGGGCAGAAGGAATGTTGCCAAGGTCCTTCAACATTTGGAATTGCAAGGATAAAAGCAGTAAAGTGATTTGCCCAAGGTGATGCAGTAAGTGCCAGGAACTGAATCCAGATCCTCTGAGTCACAGCCCAGTGCCTTAATCAGCTGACCATGTTTCCAAGCATTTGGCTTTACAAAATCATTTGGCCTGATTTACTGGCAAAGTCATACGATAGTGAATTTTCCCACTACGAAAAGTCAATGACCTAAAAAAAAAAAAAAAAAAAAAAAAAAAAAAAAAAAGGCATAGCTTTTCCTTTTTTTTTTTTCTCCTGTTAACTGGAAGTGTGTTGTACCTGAGCAATACTACAAAATAAATGCTGAAGAGAAACGATGACAATAGAAACCAGGCTTACTGGTAGAGTGAAATCCATTCCTGCAAGTCTCAGGTGATAATAATTTGTTATAAGGAATTGTACATATTATGGAAATCCAGGATCTTGCCATCAACAAAACATCTGTTACTTTCCTGTTGCGACTTGGATAATGAGAAAGGGTTAAGAAAGAGTGTGGAGGACTTTGCCTGTGATTCTTAGACCACCGATTCTCCACTGTTTCTCCATTTTGTTTCATTCTTTCTGAGCAAATAAACCAGATTTGATCCTGACCTTGCTCTAAATATGAAATCTACCAGAACTTCTGAGCTGATTAATCAATCATATTTACTCTGTAATATCCATGTACTATGCTATTTTTTTTCTATTCATTCACATTTTGATTTTTTTAAAATACATACATATATTAAATATGCTTCCACTCTTGTGGACTTTGGCCAGGTATACCAATGTTACCCTTCTGACACTCAAGTTAGTGCTGGCTTACTGAACAAGTCAGTGCATATCTGTGGGTTTAAACACAGATCTGCTGAATTAGCACTGTAAAGTTCAAATAGTTTCCATTTGTTTCTACTTGTTGTCCCAGTGGGAAAATGGATATTTTACTGTAACTGTGAAAAGCTGAACTCTGCTATTCAGTGCCTAAACTGAGGAGAGGTATTCAGTACATAGTTTTTCTTTACAACCCAAGTAAAAGCCTTATTTTTGTAACATAACAGTCCAAAAGTTGCACCAAAGAGATTCTGCTAGAGAGACACTATATCAAAGCCTTCTGCTCTACATGTTTTATCCCTTATGAATGGTGGTGGTGATCTCCAAAGAGGAGCTGCTGCCTGGAAAGGAATCTCCTACTGCACATTTCACTGGTGTGCAGCACAGACACATTGAAGTTGTAATCATTGAACTTCATGATCTCTTCAGCAGAGGAGAAAATTTCTGTCATGATATTCATACATGGGATACTTGTATCTGCCATTATTTAGTTAGATTAACTGGCAGGCACCAGCACATAGGAAAACAAAACCAAAAAGAAAAAAAAAATAGCCCTTCTCTTTTGTGGTATTCTGTTGAGAAGTCACCAGTTTATAAAAACAGCACGTCCACCAGCTCATAAGGTGTATTATTTCATTGCCTCATCTGCTCACTGTATTTACTAAAACATCTGCTATGCAAAGTGTTTAAGTCTAAGTATAGTGTCCTTGTGCTCAGACAGCATTCACCTTCTGAGATCATGCTAAAATCCTTATCCAGAGAGAGAAAACACAAACAGCAGCAACGTGAAAAATAGAAGTGGAGTGAGTAATTGTCTCCTTAGCTGTGGCTAAGGTGGTTGATACAGCTCCTGGAGAAGATCATAGCTAAGCATCAACTAGAGAGATTAAATTTTCCTTTTTTCCTTTCCTTTAAGAAGGAAGCTTATCCAGCAGGCAACTATCAGGCCAGGTGATTAACAATAATTAACCCTGCTTTCTTCAAGTGAGCTTGCACATATTGAACCAGTTATATACAGAGTACCTTAAAATCCTAATGGAAATACTTCATCTGTCTGTTGGTGGTTAAAGGAAAGTTCACAGGATTTACAGGTTCAGAAAAAATCCAATGTGATGGGAGAGTTTTATGATTTAGATGTATACACAAATCCCTAAACTGAGTTAGAAAAAGCTTTGGATAATTTTGAACATGCCTAATATGATCAGAGGGAGGGGAATTACAAGATGCTCTATTTCAGCCATGAGAATGCACTTTTTTTATTAGATTTTGAGTGATTAAAAGTCCAGTAAAATAAAACATTATGAAATGAAGCATAAAGCAAGCTGGAGGTACTTTGAGTAAAAAGAGTTTCAAATCAACTTCTGTAGAATAGAATAGAATAGAATAGAATAGAATAGAATAGAATAGAATAGAATAGAATAGAATAGAATAGAATAGAATAGAATAGAATAGAATAGAATAACCCTGTGTCACCTGCCCATATCAAACCAGGATTTTCTGTAGGTCTAAAAAAACTGAGAGGAAAAATATTCAGGAAGATCTTTATACTTTTATTGTCTTGCACTGCATGGCAGCACACAAGAGAATACAAAGAGAAGTGGGCCAAAATCCTGAGTTAGCAGGCAGTAGATCAAATTTATACCTAAAGAATATGCTTCTCTGTTAACAATAAAAAAAGTGTCTTGTAAATTAGTATGAATATTAAGTATTGTAAGATAAAAACATGTCTCATTTCTGAGTACAAAAATATCATTGTCTAATTTCCACTGAAATGTGTCATAGACATGCCTTTTATTCAGCATTTTGAAATAAAAAAACGGATAATATTACACTTCTCTATAGTATAGTTATGCAATTCAATGGGGGATGAAATGTCATGATTTAATAAATAGGATAAAGATTAGTAAAATAATCTAATCACTGTTCTCTCTTATTTTCAGTCATCACTGGGGATGGAAAAGAGCAGGAGAGGAAGATTAATTTGAGGCTTTATGCAGATATGGGTCAGTAGTCCACAGCTTTCCTGTTTTTTTGTAAACACTAACATGCTTCAGCAGAGGGAAGTTCACTGAGAATGAGACAGTGACTGCAAATGAACCGTACCCTTTCCTGAGCAGTGGGAGCGTCTATCTCCTTGCACGTGGCAGATCTGCCCTGCTCCCAAGGAAGTACAGAGGGTGCTTCGGTAGGGCCTGTAAACACGTAGTCTTTATTCAAATTTTTGTCTTGGATTGCTCTGCCTGGATTTAGCCATATTTAGAACTAGCTTTGAGATGACCTTTACAGTCTGACACTGCATGTGTTCCTACGAGGTCTGGATGGATTGTCCTCCCTGCCTGTATTGCTCCTCTGCCATTCCACACAGGCACAGTCAGACAGAGGGGAAGAGGCCTGATCTTGGACTGGTTTCAAGCTCAAGCTCTCTGATATTTCCAAGGTGTCTGCTTACATGTATTTAATACTGCTTTGGAGCTACAGCCCTCCCAGTGACCCCCAACTTCTTGGAGGTCCAGAATTTAGTAAGAACAAGCTGTGGTAAGCAGGGCTGTGCAAGGCTCTGTCTCACTGTGTATTTTCTGAGGAACATGTTGTCTGAACGCCTACACCACTCTTCCAGGCACTAGGCATGTTGAATTAATTACAAGCATATGATGGCACCCAAATGAGTCAGTGATTTCAGCAGCCACATATGATCCCTTCTACTTTGGTGCAGTGGAGAGGCACAGCCTGGATCTGATGTCTCAGCAGTTTTGGCCTGCCCTGGGCTGTACCTGACTCCCCCCATTGCCTCCTTGTGGAGAGCCAGATAGATACATAAACTCCTGTAGTGCTCTCACATGACCTGCTCTTAACAGACAGCATTTTTCCTGCCTAAAAAAAATGTGCCTGTAGCTGGTGTCTTTCACACTTCTCCCCACACACACATTTTGAGGTTTTCATCAGTTATTCACTCTGCAGCCTCAGGTTGCCATCAAGTCTGAAAGTCACTGTGCAGTCCAGATGCTTATGAATTTATCATGCTACCTTTTTAGCCTCTGGCCTAAAGATTAAAAGCTCCTTCTGGATTCACTTCAGTCCTAACAATGTAGCTGCATGACACATTTCTGTTCTGTCTCTGTCACCTGCGATGACAGGGACTTACGAGGGCAAGCTGCTGACTCATAGAATACATCTAGAGCAAATTCAGCGCTTAGGAGAAAAACTAGACTGGGAATAGAAAAACTATTCTGTTTGAAATTTGGGTAAAAAGTTTTTGTCATCACAAATTCCCTAAAGTTAGGGTAGAGATGGTTCCTTTAGAAAGTAGTAGCTGCAATTGATCTAGGCAGGAACTGGCAGACCTCTCTGCATACAATTTTGGTGGGGGATCAGAAGAGCTGCATCATTTATTTCTAGTAAGTGTTATTCCTTATCATTCATCACAACCAGACCGAGGTGCATGCAAAGCAAGTCACCTGTTTTTCCTGTCTAATATGCCATATTTATAAATCACTTACTGAAAAAAATAATGGTGCTAATTGCTATAACAGCACTTCCTGGGCAGAATCTGTGGCCCTGTGAGGTGTGCAACCAAGGAAGGAAAATGCTGTCACAGAAAAGCCAGAAGCAGCAAGTTATGAGACAGTTTGGAGAAAGAGCAGGCCAAAAGAGAGGTAAAAAGCTATGGCCCTGCTGGTGCCATTGCCTGGCAGTACATTGGAAACCCAGCTCATCCCCTGCTGTCAGTGAACAAGAAAGGAAGGTTTCCACTAAGACAAGAGGGAGGATAAAGCAGCAGTAACTGACCACAATTTTTAGAGTTTGCTATCCCCATTCTCCACTGCTGCATAAATTTCCTTCTGACTGTCCACTCTTGGCCAGGAAGCCAAGCAAAGTTTCAGCCCCTCATCTCCAAGGTGGCAACATTCAGTTTAGCCCACACTCCTTGAGAGCCTTCAGGCAGCTCTGACGTTCCTTCATGTGATGTTTAAAAGCCTGAACAATCATCTGACACTGTCAGAGCAAGTGCAGATGAGTTGACTCCCTGAGGCAACCCAAAACAATGTTTGCTGAGTCTCAAAAGCTGTTTACCATGAAAACATAGAACTGCTCCATGGAAATCTGGTGCTGTGCCTTGCATCACATGAACCCTATGTCAATGTTGCTGCTTTTTTTCCTGTTTAATCTGTTGCACTTATAAATCATTTACTGAATAAAGGTTTCTAGATGGGACAACAGTGATGTTTGTAATATCAGCAAAGACCTGTACTGGACTACCTGAGTGGAATCTATGGTCCAGTGAGGCATGCAACAAAGGAAGGTGCATGCTGCCATAAAAGTCAACAGTATGAATTAATGATTTATCTGCCTTTCATATACTGGGGTTTAAAAAACTTGGAGGTAATTTATATAAAGCTCAGAAAACCTTTCTGCTAGTCAGAAACAATTGGTGAGAATGTTTAGATCCATGCTGGATGAGCTGTTGACTTTAGCAAAAATTGATGAGATTTTCTCCATGTGAAGTTTGGGATCAAAATCAAACTGTGCAAATTTCACATTAAATGTTGTTGCTGGGCCTCACATGACAAAGTTGGAAAAGAAGAATAAATTAAGACCCTTGACTTGTCACCCTTTCCACTCCAGCCTAACTCACAGATGCTGCAGGCTTTATATTTTGGGAACTTTACTGATCTTTCATCCTCAGTTTTTATAAGGGACCTGCATCTGGCCTTCTTCCCACCCTGATACCCTTTGTAGCCATTAGAAACCCTGGGAAGGGAAGGAATGTTGTTTTTCCTCTGTGTTATCTGTGAATTTTGGTAGACGTGATGTTTCCTGCATTCCCTCCTGCAGAGCAGGCCCTTCAAACCAGAGTGTGCTGAGGCACAGCTGAGCTGTGCAACATCTATTTAATGACAGCTCTGCAAGGGCATCTTTCTCTGGGGTTCACCCAAGGGGTGGTGTTCTCGAGGATGCCGATTGTATATCTGTCACTATTCAGCTGGTTTCAGGCATCTGGGCTTTCACAGAAACCTCAAAGAACGCAGAGCTTCCTTTTTAGATGCGTCATCCCAGAGGATTGCCCATGGTGCTATCGGGGGCAGTGAGAAGGAGGTCCTGCAAACATGTTAGGAACGACTGCAAAGGTTCTCCCCACCGGGTGGGCAGAGACATCTCAGCCCTCAGTCTGTTTAAGGGCTCCAGGGCCTCACATCAGCTGTGACACAGCCCTGTTTGCTTCAGAAAGGGGTGATCTGTAAGCCCAGCCCTTGGCTGAACTGTTGGCTGCAAAGTTTAGAAAAGACCCCGACACCCGGAGGTGAAGTCCTGCACTTCCCTACACAGGCTGGGGAATTCTTTAGTGATCCAGTCCTGTGTATTCCCCTTTTGTTTTCCTAGTGAGTCTTCAGCCTAAAACAATAGAGCCGTTTCCAACAATAAGGGGATTTTCAGCTCTCTGAGCTTAGTCATTTCCTCTTACTCAAAAGAAGAAAATGTAAAAAAGTTCCAATTTAGAAAGTCTTTGGCTGGTGGTCCAAGCAACATTTGTGTATCTGCTTTAACAAAGTTCTAAACTTTAGAACAGCAGGGGTGTTGTCTCTCTGTGAAAATAACATGATATTTTAGAAAAATTGTTCAAACTAGCATAGAAGATATCTTTAAACATCACATAATTTGCAGTGGACATTTGTGTTTCCATGGCAACAGAGAATGCCATCTTCATTTTATTTTGTCTTGCTAGATATTATAGGAAAGCCTTTTGAACAGTTTTAGTCTGCCTTTTTTCTGCAAATTACCCAAATGTGCAAGAATCCTGTTTCAGAGCCTATATGGACTGAAATTCTGGGTATTAAGTGTGTTTTTAACAAAGAATTTTAATTAGCACTGTGACATATTAACTTCAATTTATCTGTGTCTCAGTGTTGAAAACTTTAGTTAAAGAATAAACTTTCTAAATAGCACTGATATTTGTCATAGGATACATATACCAAATATGTGTAGATCTTACTGACAAATGAATTGTCTCAGTTTTGCTGGAAAAGAGATTCTTGCTAATTGAACTTATGCATATGTGCAAAAGTTCTTGAGGAAAATGCTTCAGTCTTTTTATCATGCTGGATTTTCAGAGAATATCTTTCCCCCCATAGTTTCAAAATACAGCTTCATGATCAGTTTTACTCAATGTTCACATTACTTTATAACACTATTTTAGTAAATGCCTAGTAGCGTTGTGTTACAGTGTTTGGCTCAAGACACTGTATTTGGCCCCGGTCTGAATACCCATTTCAAGTAAAAAAACCCCACCTTTTGAGAGTGTCATATCATCATAAGATCATTTAGGCTGGAAAGAGTTTCAGGAAGCTGTCTGGGCCAACTGGCCTATCTAAGCAGGAAAATCTTCAACATTTTCAAGTTCACGAGGTTTCTTGTGAACATTTCCATCTGAGTTTTGCACACCTCCGCCACTGAATACCACAAAGCATTTCCAACAAAGAATATCATGTTACAGCTGGGAGAATAATTGCCTTTCTTGCCTGTTTGCCTTTCCTTACACTGGCATCCAATATGGCCATCCATTTTTGAAGGCAAATGCAGACATTGGTGAAAAACATGCATGGAAACAACCTCTGCACTACAGAAATCACATGCCATTTTCACATCTTTTAAATCCTTTACACCGAGTCCTTCAGATAATGTTCTGTTTCACTGCAAGCAATGGCAACACTGCATATCATTCATGTAGGTCCCTCTCTATCAACTTCTTTGTCTGGGATGAGTCTAAGAAAGGGGAATTGTCTGTTATCAGCAATATTTTTCGTGACCTCTTTGAACTTAATTCACATCTCAGCTTATCTTGGTTCTACCTTGATTTGCTTTGATTCACTTCTGTAAATCATCATGCTCCTCTTTTCTACCAAAATGATGAAGCAAAATTAGACACTTTCCAGTTGACTGCTTTTAGATACTTGTTCAGAAAATGTCTTATTAGTTAACTATCTTATTAGTTAAAACTACTGGAAGGAAGTAATACTGTTTCATTTGACACATTTTTTCTATAGTACTTTTAAAATCTTCCCCCAAATAGAGTTCTGTAAACTTCAGGCAATAGACAATATTTTAAAACTCTCCTTCTGAAACTGCAGAAGCAAAAGCAGTCACCACAATTACAGAAATCAGGAGATGAAGCAGGATTAGCATATTACAACTTGCCTGATTGCTTTTTCCTACACATGCCAAAAACAAGATTAGAAGAGCTGATTCAGGGGTGTCTGAAAGAGAAACTTTTTCCATGTCATTTTCTTATCATATGATTCCTGCAAAACATGTCCTAAAACAATAATAAACATTCTTTCATGGTTCTAAGCAGTCCTTGTTCTTTAATCAGATGATAGTTTTTTTGATCTAGACATCCTGCACCAAAATAGTTCATGTGTTTTCCTTTTTATAATTGCAGTGAGTTCTATAAGGAGCTGTGTGCTATTGTGGGCATGGATGGTAAGTAAATACAACAAATTAGGTGGATTGCCTAAGTTGAGTGGATGTTCAGAGTTAATGCTTAAACTAATTTTCCTCTAACTTCTCGTGGGAGTGTAAGGAAAAGCATTACAGCAAGAATTACTTCCATATGCATTTTTAATTATGTCATTTATTTAGTATTGTTTTGTCTCATATTCAGAGTAGAAAATTGTTTACAAGTTGATGGATAAACAGATGCTTAAACTTTTGCAGCAAAACTAGATGCTTTAGGAATGGAAAGCCAAATTTTAATAATGTGAAAACATGACAGTCCAAAGAAAGGCTTCCTCCACTCTTAATTTCTCAAGTCAGTCAGTATGATTTTACTAATGATCAAAAAACTTGGTAGATTTCTTAAGTCTATGAACAAAATAAAGTTAAATTCAATTTTTAATTGATTAACTGAACTGGCCACAGAAGTATTCATCATTATTATATGATTAAAAAAAGAAACACATAAATAGAAAAAGAATGTAAATTTTCTATGTAAATAGAGAAAGAAATAGAAACCTACATCCAAGAGAGACAGCTTCTTCCAGAGTGGGAAATAGCTGTGGCATACATGGTTTTGTAATGTTATCTGTAATAAGAACTTGTTACTAATTTGATATTAGGTGCCATTACATTAGAAATAATAAATATTATTCAAGGCACGCACTTCACCTACAACATAAAAATACACATGCAAAGGAGGATAGGTATAGAAAAATAAAGAGAACTCAAACTTAAAATTGATATTTCACTCTGTCGAGCACATTCTCTACATAATTTTCATTTGGGAGTACTCCTTGTGAAAGCACATATAATCTCAAATACTTAAATTTTCTTGCATACACCAGAATTAATCATGTAAATATACCAGGGAAAAATATGAGTATCATGTTACATTTCAGGATTCTAGGCAAGTCACAGAACCAAGTATTTCCTACTGAAGACAAAGGAGATTCTTAACAGGGGATTAATTTAATCTGAAGCATTTTGTCAAAGTTGTTTTTCTAGGTACACCATAAAATTAGGAGAGATAAATCAGCACTTTCTGAGGGCAATTTGAAGATGAATAACAAAGTCTGACAGAATTATTCACCTTCTAGAAGTGTCTACCTTTCTCCATATTAATTGTAGAGAGTGATTGGGGAAAGTTAGGAAGGTGACTTGGAGGAGAGGCGACTCTTCAAGAGGTGCCAGATCAGGTTTAATCTATGATTGTGACATATTCTCATGTCTTATGAGTTTGTACTTCTAAGACAGAAAGCTGGTGAAAAGCAAAATGAAAAGTTAAAAATTAATGAAATTTTAAAATAATTGCTTTTGGCATAAACAAAATACTGTACAGCAAGAGCAGTCAGCATTTTACAGCTGCTTCTTAAAAAACCAGAATATCCTCTTACCCTTGTGTAATGGTCCTTCAAAGATCTAACAATAAAACTGCATAGTGCCATTCTCTGTCACATAGTCTGTACAGACTTTCATACAACATTAAGAAATGTTAAAGCACCTTTTCCCTCCCACACTAAGAACGTGCATGAATCCTCCCCCAGTCCATGCTTGTTTAGAATACATTTTTATAGCAAAGATGCAAGCTCAATAACATGCAGTGATTTATCTTGGGAATACAAGCTCAAGCGTAACTGCAATGAAAGCAATACGGCAGGAGAATAAGGGATCTCAACCATCTGGGTGAAAATATGTGGCTTTGAAAAATGTTTGGAGGAAAGAAAATTGACATATATCTGGAAGTGAAAAGCTCTGAATTCAACTGAGAGTTTTGTCACTCACTTACTGATTGACTTTATTCATGACACTGATGATTACTTTTCAGAGTCACATGGTGCCCACCTCTTTACAGTCAAGAAACTAGGGAAATGGGCTAAAACTTGGTTTCCCCATCTGGGGAATAAATAACTATTTAATAGCTGTGAAACAAGAGCTAATGGATTCTTTGGTTATCTTTGCCTCACAAGAAGTCATTTAGACATTTTTTTTGATTAGCAATAATGTTACAGTACCTCTTACTCAGCTATGCAATTTTGATTATGATATGAATGTAATAATAAAAATAATAACCCTCTACCCGAAACTCAGGAGCATTATTCCCATTCAATATTCACTCAACTGTATAAAAAGGGTTTTTTTCTTGTTTAGTGTTAAAAATTTTCATATTCTTGCTCAGATAAACATAAACTGGAAGATGAATTGCTAGAGTTTGCAAACAAGGTTAAAGGATTTCCAGTGCTGAAACAAAAGGCCTTTGTGTCTCGTTGGAAAGGTAAAGCAGAACAGGCTTGTTGCTAAAACAATAAAAGTTTATTCCTCTCTCCGTTCTGGTTTTTATGGTTTGTTATTGCACTGAAACTTGTCCAGTACTTACCAGGTGATAAAAAGCACAAACAACACTCTACTGGAAAACTGTGAAGCTTTGTTGTCATAGCTGACATCAAATAAGCCTGCAAAGTGGGATATTGTCTGAGTCCCTCTAAAGACAAGCAAAATCCAGAGTTTTCCTAACAAATAAAAAATATTAGTTTGGTATTGTTCAAGACTCTAAGCTGAATTCTGATAGAATTTATGCTGAACTTCTGAGAAGCTCACATGAAAGTCAGTAAAATTGCAGCACTCTCTCTATAAACAACAGGGACTGCCTAAAGGCACCGCAGAAGGCACTGAAACATGGGACCCCACCAAGGGCTGGAAACAGAGTTCTCTGCTTTTCAAAGCAGCCTCTTCATTTGCAAGTCAAGCAGTTATCATGCGGTAAAACACTTCGTGTCAGCAACTAATGTATCAGGAATGTCAGGTCACATAGTTTACCCACTCAGCAGTGCACGGTTAACATGCTATCACTTCACCCCAGAGTCAACTACGTCTGCTTATGATGTGTTTAAAATGATCAAATGGGAGTTTATTTATTTTGAAATGTTAGAGAATCATTCACTTAATTCAAAACCCTCTTCAAAATATCCAGGAGCTGCTCACCCCACCATGAGTGGCAGCAGAGCCCTCAATTAAATCTTTTCACCAACACAGAGGTGAGGCAAAGATGAGGAAAACCCAGATTTTTGCTTCCCAACCCTATTCTCCAACACCACCCCGAACAGCTGATCTTCCCCAGAGTAAAAATTATCTTGTGGGAAGATACATGGTAAATTTATCTAAGTCCATCCCAGATGCATTCAGTAAGTCAAGCTAGAGTAAAAAAAAAAATAAATCCCACTCTTAGATAAGGTGGATTTTAACTAGAAAGCTCTAAAACTTACTTTACAGCTCTGAAACACTATGTCTTAGCAGAAAATCTAAGGTAAGGAAAATTGCAGTAAAAGAAAGTAGAAACTGCTTTCAGAAGGCAGCCTAAGACAGTCTAATGAAAATTCATGTGGCCTTCTTCAAGTTTTTGATACCAGTGAAAGCTGAGCAGAATTTCACTGCCCAGATAAAAAGCCACAAAATGAATATCTCGCCTTAGGGAGTTCCCTGCTCCAAATACCAAAGACTGTCTGAAAACAATAAGTGTGAAGCTATACCCAGGTTTTACTGAAAATAAACTGTTACACACCACCACTTCCTCTCTCCTCTTCTGTTCCACAAAATCCAAAGTACTACCTAAGCATATGTAGACTCACACTGCTCCCAAAATGCAAAAGAGGAGGAGGCATCCTACATAGCTGAGAATTCAGTAAAAGACTCAAAAATGTGAAGAAATATGTAAAAGAAGAAGAAGAAGAAACAAGGGGATTTCCT
Organism: Hylia prasina; assembly: GCA_013397195.1. Lineage (NCBI taxonomy): Eukaryota > Metazoa > Chordata > Aves > Passeriformes > Sylviidae > Hylia > Hylia prasina. The sequence goes on along the minus strand of VYXD01005580.1, from coordinate 236,896 downwards.
CGGATTTTCTCTGTCCCCAGATTAAGCTGGGAAGTCCTGCATTGCCATGAAGGCTGGGGAGGAAGGAGAGTGGGAGAAGAGCAGCACCTTTCCTGGGATCACTGGAGTTCAGCTCTGGCACCCAGCCAGACCAGGAGCTGCAGCACCCCGAGCACCACAGCCAAGGGAAGCAGTGCCTGGCTCTGAGCACCCACCCAGGACACCCCACAGCTGGAACATGACTGTTCCAAATGCTGATCTTGGAGAAGACCTCTCCCAGCTCACAGCTGAGCTTCTACTGGCATGCTGGTCTAATTTCTGAAAAAACAAAAAAAAAAAATTCAGTCAGGAATGTCACTTCTAAAAGATGTTCACAGGCAAGACATACAATTTGATCTAATGAATAATGGAAGTATTTATCAGTTTTCTGTTCAATCTCCCATATCATTCATAGAAGCTGTGCTTAGGAAGAGAAAGGACACAAATTTGTGGCCACCACTATTCTGCAGAATTTGCTAACTCTTCTGGTTGCTTCTGCAACTGATTTAATAATTTTTATGGAAGATTTATGCAGGCTGTTTATTTTCTATATTCAAATAGCACATATTGATCAGATACATTTTTAATGCCTTTTAGTCTAAGAGAAATCCACCTGGACTTTAGTCCTATTTAAAAGGAGAAAGTAAAAAGAATGCATATGAATTTATTCTGCTAAAGAAATCTGGTTTAGTTCCTTAAGCAGAGAAGCCAGAAGAACAACTCATGATCAAACTTGTGAGTGCTGTTCTCTACACATACACAGAACTCTTTTCAGTTAAATATAATACTACAAACGAGACAGGATCCTTCCATGCCCTACAGGAGAAATATGACAGGAGATTATGGGAATTACCCATTACCAAGCTACGACAGAGTAAATACATCAAACAAATATCCAACAGCAACCAACACCAAACTCTGAGGAACAGGTACCTGACTCTAAGGGTTATAAATCAGCTTACCCAATTTCTTTGTCTATGTAGCAATACCCTTATGTGAGAGGAATTGTAAGAGCTCATTTGTGCCTTGAGAAATTGAGGAAGGGAGTTTACAGTTCCTTATACAGCCAATCACTTCTAATGAGCAATATGCAAGGCTTGTATCTCCCTAAGCTTTCCCTGATATTCTGAGGAGATTTTCTAACTCTCAGATATATCTAAGAGATCATTCTTCCATCCATATGCATGAATCAATCTATATCCACAGGTTCTGTACTGTGCAGTCTCCACTCAGAGACCCTATGGAGAGTCACAAGTTCTCCTCAGTCTCCATATGTGACAGCAGAAAGTTTCTCTTAAATTATTCAGTTTTGAATGCCCTAAAAAATACAACATAAATACCTCTCGATTTATTATTTGTGCATAGTGAATATAAGAATTTGCAGCTTTACCCAGACATGCTTAAGTGGCTGGAAGAGCTAACATTTGCATACTTCTGTATCTGTTATTAAAATGTCCCCTCTGATCTTCATCAGTATGATCATCCTCAGGAAGTAAGGCAAGCAGTTCAGAAAATTTCTAAAGAAAAACAATATTTTATGAACTGTAAGTACAAAAGCTCTTTACTTTTCACTAATGAGATAGGCAAAAAATATTCAGTGAAAAGAACTGAAACCTTAAGCAAGAGTCACAAAGAGGCAGAAATAGAGATCAATAGTGAAAACACATCCCTTCAAAGATGGGGAATGAAAAATGAAAAAAACAATAGATGGAGCTTTCTGGCTCAATCCAATCAAGTCCTACAGTTAAATCCAGCAATCTTACCTTTCTTCAGTTACATTTCTCATTTATTTACCTCATTAACCACTAGGACACATTCAGTAAGTTTCATGGTCTCTAACAAACAGCCTCCAAAGAAGATTTGATTTACTTAGCAGACAAACTTTATGATTTAGCCGTAATGGACTTCCTATCTGAGATAATGTCCTCTCATTTTATCCCACTGCCAAATAACTCACATATGTGTGTATTGGTTTAAACTCCATATAAATAAATGCCTGGTTTTCTAACACCCTGAAATTTATGATGAGTATTTACAGTAAACTTAATACTCCTTTTACAATGTTAGAGGGCTCAAATGCAACCTGAGGAAGAAAGCACTGTTCTAGAAGGCTGGTGTTTGCTATTTTACAGAGAAATTATTTGATTAATCCCTAGGGGTATGACTGAACTAATTGGAAATTGTAAACATGAAGGAGACAACTGAGAAGTGCTGATCCATGATATAAACAAATAAATTTGCCAAAAGAAGTCTGACTGAGAAATACCACTTCATGACTGGCTGCTGAGGTGATTCAGTCCTCTGTGGTAGATGTGGATTGTTATCCCTTCGTGCAGCAGGTGTTGAGGAAGATCTTGCTGGTGACATAGGGGAGTGCCTGAAAGCTGAACAGGCTTACAAATAATGAGGACAGCATTTTCCAGCAACATATCTGGATTGATGTTTGGAGATAAACCACAAAGGAACTACCATTGTCCATCTATCCACTTTCCAGTACACATCTTCACTGTTCTCTTTTCTCTTGACAGTCCACAGCAGTTCTCAGTCACAATTTTTGATGTTTCTGCTGTCACCTCCATCCTCCACATCTACAGGATATGTCCTTCACCCAGATAAAGGCTATTACCCTTTCTTCCTTCTTATTTGACCCATAATGGTCTTTCTGGATCCACTCCAGGTCCCGGTAGCATCCAGGTGTATTTCTGTTAGGCATTCTTCAAACACACATAAAAAGTGGTCTGTGTGTTAGGTCAGTGACCAAGCAGGAGGAACTAAAAGCAGAAGGTGGAGGAGAGAAGTGAGACACAGAAAAGATGGTTGGTCAGCTACACCATCAGTGAAAGGGACATACAGAGAAAACTGGGTGGTGCCAAGCTGCCTCCTTCAAGCTGCCTGAGTCTACCCAGTTTCACCAAAATTCACACAAGAGTGTTTCAAGATATGGTCCACTGCCAGATGTCTCTGGTGCACAATTGCTCAAATTTCTGACTATTCAAATTGGAGGAAATTTCAACATTCCAAACATTTGTTTTCATTTGAAATCATAACTTTAAAAAAATTTTTATATGTAATAAATATTTGGATCAGTTATCATTTCTGATCATTTTTTTTCCAAGACTTTGTCAGGAGCGTCTCTTTTTTTTTCACCACAAAAGACAATTCCACAAATTCCTGGAGGAAAATACAGACTAAGAGAACATTTCCCAAAAGCAATATCATTTGGTCTTGATCCTGTGATTACCTCTCATGTGAATGGCAGCCTTGCAGTCAACCTTAGACACGATGAGACTGTTCTGCATGAGGTGGATTTGAAGATGTGTGATCATATGACTAAGTATACTAATAAGGAAGGTTTTTCAAGGCAGCCGGAAGCACTTACGTACCTAAACCAAATAAAAATTCATTATTTGATTCCTACATCTCTTGGATTCCTTTGAAATAGATGTGTATATATATCTATAAAAACATTACCCTTTAATTAGAGATCTTAATTATACCTAATAGCAATTATTATAAGTGTTAAAGACTGTTGTGATACTTCTTTTCCACACCCTTACATTCTCACATGGAAACTTTTCCTAAGTTGTAAATTTTTTATTTTCCTATAAAAGATGTGTTACAAAGGAGAAAAGCTGATGGTATCATCATGGATAATTAATTCTATAACAGATTAAAACAATTTTAATATTCTTGACTTTCATTCACTCATATTCTTGGGAATAAAATGTGTGGGATTTAGATGGATGGATTTTTTTTTCTTTTTATCAGGCCAACGATTTTGTGTCAGTTCTTTGGCCATATCAGAATGAAATTCATCACGTTTCAGAAGCCTAGAAGTTGGATATCCAAGTTCAAGCTATTCCCATTCCCCTAGCAGTCAGTAAAGAGACATAGTCTTCCCTAGAGGGCAGTTTATCTGATCTGTTCTAGACACCTATCTCAGGAAGAGATGAATTACTGTCTGGAGATGGTATTTCTCTCCATTGACTATTAAAAGAGTGTGTAGTAACTGTCTTAGTCACTTTGTAACTTAGTTCCCGTGTTGGATGCCTAAACCAGGGCAGATGGATCTCTTGTTAGGTGACATTTTTACTTTTGCTACATGTCAGGTTCAAAAGAGCATTACAGGCAAATCAATGTGCTTGTCTGCTGTCCCACTTTCTATATATGTACATGTGAACATCTGTTTGGGAAGCTAATGAAAGTAGTTCTTCAGATTCTTTCCTCAAAGTTGTTTTTAGCAATTTTTCCATATATAGTAAGTGCCAGATATCTGTTGAGATATTCTGTGCAAATACGTGCTTGCCAGTCCTTGTAAACCTGTTCTGTCATGAGTTCCCAGTCTTCACATTAAAGCAGCATAATGCCAAGGTGCATGTACATGCAAGCAAGGAATGTAATAAATTATAAAGTGCCAAATAAAATTTAAAAAAAGTGCTGAAAAACCTCGGGGGAAGAAAAGACAAATATATAATTTTTTTATACAAGAGAACATGGAGTGCTAGAGGCTGAAATGTTTCAAAAGCAAGTGCACTCCAGTAAAAACGTTCAGACATGGGAAAATGAATAACATGAGATTTTGATAGTTAAGAGACTGGAGCGAAACATCGTGAACAGTGTTTGTGGAGTAACTCATTAACTTTTTCTGCCTGTTTTGAAAGGTTATATAGATTGCAGTACTGGCCTTTCACATCTGGTGTTTAAGGTTTAGAACTCCCCTGTTCAGCTTTCATGACTCTAAAATCTTGATTACAACAGTTTTGCTACAATAGCGAGGGGAATAAAAAATGTCTGCTTCAAAGCAGCTGTAGGGTTTTATAGGCAATAGAGAAAGCAACCTGGGGAAAGATTGGGGGGGGAATTAAAGGGAAGGGAACTACAATATGGAATTCAGCCCTTGCCCTGATTTTCAACATATAATATTCAAAGGTGAACGACACTTGTTTTCTATTGGTCTTCTCTCTTCTTACCTTCATTTAGTTCTACATGTCTGAACCAGAATGGAAAAGAGTAAAGGACTACTGGCAGAACCAAAAGGCTTCTAAATCAGTAGCACTGTCATCTGCTGTGCAGCCACACACTTTCAGACCATGAAGCACTGAAAAAAATTCAGGAAGTCTGAGGAGGAACATAAAGTTTCTCAACCTGGTGTCCTCAGTAGTCAGAAAACAGCCTAGGTTCTAAAAAGAGGCTGAATATTTACTTCCTATTCTGATATATAAGACTTTTATTAACACAGCCCAAATAAAATTTGCACTTTTTGAAATAACATCGCTATATTGACTTATGCTTGTTGGAAATGTACATAACTTTTTCTGCAGTACTGGTGCTTCCCATATCTTTCCCAGTGTCTATTTGAAAATTTGATTTCTAAATTAACTGCTCAGCAATACTAATCTTAGAGTCCTTGAAATTTTAAAACCAGTACTTCCCCTTCTTCTGTTCTAAATTCCTCTTGAATCTTTGCTTAGAGAAAGGAGGCCAGACTCCTGTCCTGTACCAGATTGCTGAATTTACATCATTTGTTTCATAGCTGTAGCAAATGCCCACAATGGACTATGGTGAGCCTTTGTGGGAAAGAAATTGTGTTATTACATTCCCTGACGTTAAATCTCTGGATAGGACTAGCATATACTTTTATTTAATTTTCAAACTATCAGTTTTTGAGGAGTATTTTTAATCCTAGGTTGGCCCCTGGGGTGTCCACAACCATTCTCAGGCTGGAGTATGCCTCCAGTGTCACAAGTGTACTGACTGCTCCATCGGAGTCACTGAGAAGCATATTACTCTGAATGGGCTTTGGGACAGATCCCAGCAGGACCTGGCTGAAGTCTCCCCTCACCTGGCAGCAAAGGTCTGTGGTTTCCCAGCCTGTTATACACCCTTCTTATGGCAATGCATAGCCCTGGTTTTGTTATGTAATCTTGTGACACATACTCATAGAGACAATAAGGCAACATGGTCTCCTATGGCTCTTTCAGCAATACATCAGCAGATTTCTAATTTTAGCTCCATACACACTAAAAAAGCAAAGAAAGTGAGTGCTTGGGTTATAAGTGAAATACACTTGCTTATAAGTGAAATACAAAAGAAGTCGTGCAATATAAGTGTAGTGCTTTTAAAGTGAAGGAAAAAAAATCACATGTGAAGCCACTGAATCATTTCAAAGAGAAAGTCAGGGGGGATTTCTAACTGTGACAGTGTGAATTTGGGTACTACATGAAGGAAGAGCTTAATGGAAAGGTTTACTCATAGTGTAACTTTTTTTTTTATCTACTTGCTTGTCATTTCCATGAACACATTTCTTGGCATGGAAAGCTACATTTGCACATGGTTGTTCTCACTGTATGCAAATGGTTTTTTGCAACACAATTTATCTCTACAGACTGATCTCTGTGATCTTTCTGACACATTTGGAAGCAGCTGACAATGTAGTTTCTACTATCTAAGTGTCTGTGTTCCCAAACACATTTAATTCATTTTAACAGCAATACCTCAAATTTTCCTGCCTTGAGCTTTTATTCTCTTACATTTTATGGGTTAATTGGGTTCATATGAGCTCAGTGTGTTGATTGAAGGTCTGAAAGAAAAGTATCAAGTGTTATAGGGAGAAATATTGATGAATCGGTAAGATCATTTCTAACAGTCAGAGAGCCAATGTCGTATTTATAGTGCAATGTTCATTTTTATAAGCTGATAAAGGTCCTAGTCATGTACTATCATTTAATATCTCATAATAGATTTTTGTAAACAGCAATATTACTTCTAGTACCCTTGCCAAACTGTGGTGCAAATAGTTGCATTGTACTAATTCATACTGGTCTTGTATATTCATAGGATTTATTTTTCAATTTCAAAATTAAATATTGTTTCATGTATCTGTATTTTTCTCTTGAACCAAATGGTTAATATGAGTCTTCAACCAGTTGCTAAATTGCAGTTTTAGAATTCAGGCAGGTAGACTGGTTCCATGTCACAAGGTACCACATTTCACAGATAGTTTCTCCTGTTGGACCCAACAGCCTGGATTTGGCTAGGCAATTAAGCATTAAATCACATTTAGTTTCAAAGGGTTAGGCTAAACAAGCAATTTGGGTTGCATATGACAACCATTTTGTCCTTACATGATTGACATTTATGTCGTTGACTTATTTTGTCAATGGTAATTTGATGTTTATTTCCAGTCCATTGATGAAAATATTGAATGCCATGTAAAATATCAATTATATGTAACCACATTAGGAGCATCCCAGGTGATGATTAATCCCCATGGATGAATGTATTTTCCAGTGTGTTAGTTATTTTTTAAGTTCTTTAATATATACTGTGTTAATATTGTAGGGCCCAAATATCTTCAGCAGAATGTCAAGGCAGCTAACTAAATTGTCAATTAGAATAATGCTTGCAGCAGCAAACAGTTGGAACATTCTTATTGACTGTAGAGGCTGTGTCAGAGAAAGGTGAAAAAGAAAAAATAAAAATTACAATTTTATCTATAAAAATAAACTTGAATTGATTTTTTTTCCCCTGTGAAATTATGATATGGTAAAAGGTAAGAGTAAGATTCAATTGAGAAAGAAATGTGGGTTTTCAACTCCATCAGTCCCAAATTCTAAAGCTATTTGCAGCTCCATTGCTTCCCTTCAGGTTAACCAGAACCATGTCCTTCCATATTAAAAATAACCCTTTCTTAAAGGTTATAGCCCCTAACTTAATCCTTTCATAATGCCCTTTTAACAAGAATTTTGAAGCATAGGATAACTGCTAGATAATAAGATTAGATGTGAATCCATTAGGATGTGTAATGTCTAGACCAAACCAGAGAGACACAGAAGAGGCTGCTCAAAGGGACCTGACTGTTTGCCACAGAAGATACTTAAGCATTTTAGATATCCCAGATATCCTCTCTGGTTTCCCGTTGTCACTTCAAAATAATTTTTATATTCTGGAGATGCTTTGTCACATTTACTAGCCCTAAGTCTTATAAACTGTACATTAGCTCAGGAGTCATTAGATACCTATGTCTGGACAATTGAATTGAATTCCAACACAATTACAAGAGCAAAGATATATTGGAATTATAATTGGAAAGTTAAGTTACAAAAATGTTTATTCTCTCATCCAGAACTTGGATTTGAATCTAATACAGACATGCATATTTTCGTATGTGTCTATAATCTACGTCATGAAAAATGTTTCCTTTATAGTTTACATAATCAAACGTCACTTGAGCATTTTCTGTGCCCCATTTTTTGTCCAAACCCAAATGAATATGACTGTATATGAGCTCCTCAATATTGCATGTGCTCAGCTTTAGGAAGTGTTTATGCAGCTCTGGTTTTAGCTAACAATGCATTCAGCATGCAAAATCAAAAATAAGTTTTAAAAATAAAATAAAATAAAATAAAACTAAAACTAAAATAAAATAAAATAAAATAAAATAAAGCTGTGTTTTCTCATCACACAGGTGATTTTGGCCTAATGGTTGAAATCCCCAGGGATCAGCTTCCCAAACAGCATACAGATTTCTCAAAAGGAGACATGGTATAAAGAACCTCAGGCTCCAAACCACCAACCAGGTAAGTCTGCATTCCTTAATGCAAAGAATATGATCAAGCTGCATCAGAATAACAGGTGTACTGCTGGTTTCACATGCTTACATTATGCTCTCAAACATTTTAAACATGAGTTGGGCCAGGTTGAGTCCTGCTGTTTATATTGACCCAAAGAATTCAGTGAGCTTCATTTCATTTTCAGCTGGTAACGGAAGGGAAGGAGGTACCAAAATGGGACACATAAACTCAATTACAAGGTATTTGTGTACCAATCTCAATGGGATTTGGATCAGGCAGCGAATTTCATGCACTGCTTTTCTTAAGAAAATTGTGTTATCTGCTTACATGGAAAACATGGAATCATAGAATAATTCATTTTGGAAGGGCCCTCTGTATGTCACATTATCCTATCCCCTCTCTCAAAGCAGCACTAATTAGATCAGGGACTCTTCTTCTCCTGGGCTCAGTGAGGGATTTTTCAGTGGCTTTCAGAACATCAGGATGGCTCCATGCACTTCTAAAAGAAGCTTCCACTCACTGGAAAGAAAAGTAAAAATAACCACCCCTGAAATTTTACCTTCCTAAAAATTACTGAGACTAATTCATTAGTGGATTACACTAATCATTATACCAGGGAATTATATTCATGAAGTCTCTAACCTTATTGCATATTATCACATCTGCTGCCCTCTCAATGATACACTTGAATTAATCTCTGGATAACAGGTTCACATCTCCTTAATTGAAACTAATGACTAAATAAAAAAGATCAAATGGCTTTATATTCTTTATTTTTAAAAAAAATAAATAAAAAAAAATCACCAAGTGTCTAAAGAGGCATATAACTGTCCTTGGAAGAACCCCAAGACATCACGTGTGAAGAGGAGGCAAGAATGTGAACTGGAGGAAAGAAAAATTCTTTTTTTTCAAGGAAAAGTGCAGAATTTGGAAATGGCATTAGGCCAGTCTGCCACACCTACACATGTTGGAGAACAATTTTACAATAACTCTGCTGAGCTGGAGTATAAAGCCATTTCCCAAAGGAGGTCTTGATCAAGACCTTATAAATTAAAGATTATACAGGATACAACCTGGGAGTGTGTTTGCTAGTTTGATGCAGGAAGATCACCCACATTACAAATATATAAGCTGCATCCTTTGAATCCTTGACCTTTAGCTTCCTTCACCACTGAAAAATAAATTTTCTGCAGCAGTTTAAAAGTCTCTGCTTTCCAATAGGTCAGCAATGCCCTTAATTTTAATACATATCAACACTCAGCTCAGATTGCAGCTTTTAAACTGTTGGTTATTCAAGCCTTTCTGTTTCAAACAAAATTCAATTTCTTTAATTAAAATATCACTACTGGAATTATTGTATCCTTATTGTATCATTGTATCATCATTTTGGTTTCCCTATAGATTTTTCTTGATCAAGGACCTTTATATATATCTATATCTATATACATACAGCTCCATAATTGCCCCCTAATAAAATAAACATGAAAAACTACTTAAACTCACTCAGTAATGGGGGCTAGCATAGGGAAAATGAATGTTTATCTTCCCACTTGGAATTCTGCAGAATATATACGACATATATGATGCTTAGAAGCAAGATTAGCTGACCTCAACTAACATGGTAATGACACTGTTATCGAGTCCCCTGTGGCGCCCTTGAAAGTATTGGTATGCTAACCAAAACACAAAGCTTTAATAATAAAGACATAAAACAGCTTCCACTGCACCACCCCTCCTTTGGATAGATTGCCTGGGATGAGAAGTGGACTGCAGTGTTGCAAATTATTGTGTTTACCTTCTGGGGAAATCAGGAAGACTATTAACAACACTTCAGTAATGGAAGAGACAGACAAAATCCAGGATTCATTCATAAATGTGAAGTCACTAAAACAGCCTTAACTCACTTTTATGGTGCTTGCTAATTTCTTGTATATCTTCTATTTCCTGGAGATTTTTAATGCATATTTTTATAAATATTGCAGACTAGAAACTGCAGCTGAATGTAATGGCAGTGTATGTATATATTCTGAGAAACAGATCCCAGCCTTTGTCTCAGGTTGGGCTTGATTTTTTTCTCTTTTAAAAAAAATAGCTGCTGAGTCAGACTCACTACTACTACATCATGGCTAAGTCAGTAAAGTTACAACAATAATAAAAGTTGTCTGTTAAAGTATTAAAGATTTTCCAGGATACTGTTAGATTTACACATGGCGTATATTTTCATGACCTGCTGTTTTCCTAATTCCTCAGCAATTGTTCCCTCCTGTTCACAATCCAGAGATCTGAAGGAATCCCAGCTATTACAATGAGTGAGATGTATGTTACCAGGAAAACTTTTCAAAAACAAGGAATTTTTTTTCAGGTGTATCCAGTGTCTAGTTCACCATGTAATTGACATTGAGCTATGAAGTATAAAGCAATTCAAAGCTCAATTTTACCTTTATTTACAGGAGCCTCCTTTTCAGCATGAAAACTCATTGCAGTGCAGATTGTGGATTTAGCAAAGTAAGACTCCAGCCTGCACAGGTGAGAGCAGAAAATGTGCTGTGTGTGAATTTTGTGCAGCTTTCACTCTAGTAAGTGACCTCAGAAGTTGCAGGGTCACATAAAAACTCATTCATATGAATGAGAACCTGAGGAGAGATTCAGGCTTAGATGGGTACAGACACAGGGACAAATTTCCACGTGATAAATTTGGACTTCCCTCAGGTCTCACAAAAAACTGTCTGGCTGTCACATGCAAAACACATGCAGAGAAACTCATCTTAATGCTACAAGCACAAGCAATTAAGGTGCAGTACCAAAGGGTTCTGAAATGTCTTAACCTCACTTGCCACAACACGACACGAAAGAACTTCACAAGGGCACGGTGATGAGCAAAGCAGGAAAAAAACCTGAGTTTATTTACAAAACTCAATTTTATACATTTCCAAAAGTGCCTGTGGATTGGAGAATGAAATCCCATCTCTCAAACCACATTGGTCAAGACAACTGTCAATCAACTTTCTCCTCCTACCTAAAAATATGTAAACAATGAAGGACAGTTAGGAAAACAAAGCTATTGTTTATAGGAAGAAGTGTGGGAAAGTAACAATTCTGACTCCAAAATGAAAGACAAATCAGCAGGCCTAGAAAAATCCTCAGAACCAGGGTGACTCACTCTCCTCTCCTACATCTCACCTCTGTGCCTATGCTCACAGGCATCTGTGCAATCTAGGTTATCTCCACATTGCATTGAAACAAGACTTTTTGGGTTCTTAATTATTAAAGATGTACACGTCAGGCACATGGACACTTTTGTAGATCCAAAGTTCCTGATACATCCATATCTGCATTTCTATGTGTGAGTGTGTAAGTGATTTTATTAGATGTGTATGTGCCCTCACACTTGCTTACATTTTAGGAGCTTATCTGGAATTGAATTGAGAGATTCAAGGTCTGGTGAACTAATCTCAGTTCCTAACTAACCAGTGTGTGACTTAGGAAACAGCTACTGGTAGAACAGATGGATTTGGCCTAAAATGTTTTTTGAGAATATGGCTGGTCCTAAGACTAGAAGGTATGGAAAAATTACAGGCAAAAAAGCTACATAACAAGGAGTGTAACAACATTCCCAAGGTACGTAAAGATGGGAGACAAAACATTTGACATATTGCTTATATTATCAACAGACTACTCAGCTTCTCTCCTATCTAAATGATATTGATGGAAGTATTTGCTACTCCACTATTGCAAATATTTTTTGTGTCTAGTCAGTTCTGTCAGGCATTAAATAACATTCCAATTCTCATTTTCAAGAACTATGCCTAATCTTTGTTTACACTAATGCTTCCTTTGTTGACTTTTAACAATTATGTGCCATTGACAATTGTTTATTGTTGTTTAATTAGGAGGTGGATTATTCCCATGTTTTAATGATTACTGCTCAACAACTTGACAGAAATGTTATTCCCAAAACCACCAAGCACAAATTGGATTTGATTTATTTCACTTAATCTTGTTATGATTGTATTATTATAAGCTCTCCAAATTATAATTTTTTATTAATTGCAATATCTCACAATTTCAGCTCAGCAATATATACCACAGGAAGCAAAAATAAAATGTTCATGCTGCTGAATTCCCTCTTTAAGAGAAAAAAAAAAAATACAATAAATTCATCAGCGCTGACTGAGAGATGATAAATACAAGTATCCATTTGCTGTATGTAAGAACATACAATCATCCAGGACATTGGAAGTGGCCATCTGTTAAGTGTATTCTCAGTATTAGATATAAAATTTGAAACTAGAAACTATTGATAATGGACAACTTATAAGCGCTGATTTTATGTAGAGAAGATCATGGCATTCACCCTCATTAGCCAATGCAAACACTTATTTTTTTCCATGAAATATTGATGGTCACTAAAATAATAATGAGGAAGAACTGCACAAGCTAAAATTTGCATGAGCTAGAGCAGTAGCCATTTTTGAGTGCAGCATTTCACATAACAAAAAATTAAAGACATTAAAATACATAGATCAGGTGGCAATCAGCCGCAAGTAAATTGGTTATCTCCTGTGCATTACTGATAATACATGTTTTCAATATAAACTTTCTATGGTTATCCTTAAACAGTAAAGCTGGTCAAAATAAAGAAAAGTAAAAGAAAAAAATTGAAAGAAATATTAAAATACAGAGTTGAGGGAAAAAAAAACCCAACACTGAAAGGTCCAGTTTTTCAAGATTTCAGTTTTGTTTTTTTGGGTTTGGACCTCATTGCCAATTTAACTGGAAGATTTTGGGTATTGTGAGCCTGAGGAGCCTATGCTGAAAATATTGTCAGTATTGGGTTGAGAAACCCCAGAGCCTGATGCCTGCCTGGCTGGGCTGAGTCAGCAGAGAACAGGGCAGGGCTGTGGCAGAACATTGCCCATCCTTTGTTAGAAAACTTTTTGAGAGCAGTATAATCTCCTTTAATGTTTTACTTTGTTGACACAGCCATTTCTGACAGACTGATGCTGAAACTGGAAATTTATAGCCCCATCCATGCATCACCACTTTACTCCATTTAAAGCATTTGAGGAATCTGCTTCGCTCCCCTGTGGTGCTTCCAGAGGTCATGCACGACAGCTTCTCTCACTCCTAGCAGCTTCCTAGAGTTAAAAAAAGTAGTTTTAAGGAAGAAATAGAATTTCTAAAACATGAAAAAGGCTTTTAGGGATGTTCACATAACTGAGGAAGGACACTGTGCATTAATACTTCAAGCTAACATAACGCAGTGTGCACCAAAACATGATCAAAGACAAATCAGTGAGACAAATGAAATTTTCACATTTCCTTTTGAAGATTTTGTACCTTTCTAATTGGAAACTATTTTATACTACAGTAATCCTAAGTTATCTCCATACTTTATAAAATCCAAAGATTTTTTTTTTCAAAAGCATTTCTGCAAGGTGTTGAGGACCTTCACAGGGTTTGAGATTCTAATTTACTTAAGCTGTCTGGAAATTTCATCTCAGGAGATCAAAACTCAAAAAAAATTACTCTATGTTCTTTAAGTTTTCTTTCAGTGGTTCTCCATCCACCCCCTTTAGGGGTTAACCCTTTTAGCCTGGAATTTCTTTCACATTTCTGGCCTAAAACTTAAACACACTCCTTAAATCTAACTTCAAGATTTTCCATGCTTTCTACTACTCCTTCCCTTCATAAAAAGGATGCAGTTCTCTGTATGAATGATGGTACAATAGTTTTCAAAGAGACTGTGAGACACAAAGAAGCCTGGAAAATTGTTAGTCAACAACAGCAGCGCCAGAAGCACTCCTAACTTTTCATCTATATTTCTACTGCCTTTGAGATAAATCACAAAACTCACATTCATTTTGGAAGTAACTGGACTAGACTATTGATATGGAGCTATTTCTTCCAGGAATATGGAGTCGGAGCAACAAGGTTTAATCCTACATATGCTCAAAACTGGATGAAGAAATGTTTTTGAGAGAAGACTGATGTAATTTTAAGTCCATTTCTTTTCAGTAAAATCAAAAGGAGAAGTAATAAAAATGAATGGCTCTTCTATTTACACATATTAAAAAGCTGTGTGTAGCATTTTTATGTAACAGAAATTGGAAAATTACCAAGGACATGATTTAGGTTTTGAAGGATAGATTTGGGTTCCTAAATCTTCCTTTTGAAATCTTCCAAATTACTTATAAAAATGTACAAATGAACAGCGTCAGAAAAAAGTTATTTTGTTTTCAAAATTATTGATTTTGCCATTACAATTTTTATCCTCCTCTTCTTTAACATTACATATCCCTCTAACACTTTCTTTCCATATATAAACAGATGTTCTAGATAATCAAATTTATTGAAATAACATCTAACAATATGACACACATTCCATATGAGTATGTGTTCTGTATGTCTGTGTGATGTATGCCCCTATGAATCTACCTGCATATGATGTCAATGATAATGGGAAAGTGGCTCATTAATCACATCACCTGCCTTGTAACATTAATCCATACTCCAATTATATATATTGCATCTGTCTACACAACAGCTTCAGAACCACCAGATATACTAAAAAAATCCATATTCTTTATTCTTAAATTAAAATTTATTCTTAAATTAAAGTAAATAGGATTAAAAGATATTGATAAAGATGTTTGTGTTTTCAATTACATAACCAGATATTGCTGTATCAGGAAAATGTATCATATATTTAATTTGTTAGGATGTTGAATTCAGTTGAGCTTCTTGTTGTAAGGTGACTAAGATAGGTCTTAAGCTTCAGAAAATTAGGAACCTTCTGTTTCTTTGACAGGGCCTGATGAAACAAATTTATTCTTGTCCAAACACTTACTTTAAATATGTCTTCTTTAAATTTGGTGTTCACAACTTCAGGCTATTTATAAAGATCAAATTGTTTAAACTCTTTCTTAAGCTCAAAGAACCCATGCCCTTCTAATTTCCCTTTTTGAAGCAGATCTTCCCTTTTGTTCATCCCCTGCTGCAACATCTTCCAGTGTGAATGTCCTTCTCTTCAACAGCCAGCCAGAACTGGCACAGTGCTGCATAAAAGGTCTCAGTAGTGGCTGTGCTACATTTTCCTCTATTTCTTTGGCAGTTCCATTCCTGATAGATACTATGGACATAGCTGTTTGTGAATGATCACATCTCATTAATGGTTTATTGATGCCTCTAGGTCACATATCATCACCAGTGGAAAAGCTGGCCATTTCCAATAACAATTTATCCTATTTAATATTACTTGCAAGATCTTCCATTTTTACTGGCATAGTTTTTTTTTCTTCTATAGTTAAATATATCTAATAATTGTTATTCTGAAGGAACAGATATGGTTCCATTCCAAAAATTTGATAAAATCATTAAGAATATTTTCAATCAGGCTTGTGATTTCTTATATCTGTCCAATTTCCTTTTACATTCAGAAATGGACATTACCATTTCCCTTAACCTGCATGAATGCAATCACCTGAATACATTTATTTTGCCAAGTTATTCACTGTGATTATCAATATATATGTGTTGGATCACTCCTGGAGTTTCTGTATGGATGGAAATTTTTTTTTTTTTCTTATGATGAGAGGCAAATGAATTTCTGTATATAGCTCAGAGGATGGGAGTTAGATAATGGGGGACATGCAAGGTTTAAGTTCCTCAGAAAGTTGGGGTTTTTTTCTCACAGTCATTTACCATTATTCTAAAACTCCTCTGATCTTCATAAATCCCTTTCCTATAGAACACGTGTTCTATATAATCTCATACCAGTGCCCAGTGCATCTATCACACCCTCTTAACAGCATGTTTTAAAATTTCTATAGTGGAACAACACTGATGCTATTTATACTTTTTGACCAAAAAATCATATGTTTTAGTGCTGTCAGATGTGCCCCAGAAACAGTTTAAGTGAAGAATTACAAAATGTGGCTGCACACAGTCTGCTCTAGATTAAGTAGTTCTGAACTGTGTGCACATGAGCAGCTCCTCAGCACGTGGTCTGAGGGACAAGGATCACGCCAGAATTACATCTTTTTCAGCATAGCTTTTACATTTTGTCATTGTCCAGATAGCAGCAATTTCTGTCTTGATTTGCACATCTCTATCAGACATCTAACCTTCTGACCCATGATCCACATCCTTGTCTAAGACTAAAATTATTCATATTGTTCTGTGCCCTTTTAAAGTTAACATTAGCTTTTGTCTTACCCATACTGCATTGTCAATTCCATTGTGGCTTTTTTTGAATGCTGTGGGTAAAGATCCCTTTATCATTTGTGTTAATTTCTTTCAAGGTCTTATAGGGTTAGAAATCATTATTACTTTATCCTAATTTTTCAAGACCTTTAATATGTAACTACCTAGTCTGATTTCCCACTGTATTTTCTAGCAGGCTTTTTAAGGTTGTCATTTTCATACAGTGTCCAGTCTTTATTTCATATTAGCCAGTTATTGTTATTTTTTCAGTCTCTTCTCTTACTGTTGAAAACCTTGTTTACAGATGTATTTTGTGTTTAGTATTTCAAATATTTAAACACAGACAATCCATGGTTTTTGAGCACGTTATTTTATTTCTCCAAGTGACATTCATCTATATGACCCATCCACCTGTTAGAACTATACACAAAACTCTACTCCTTGCATTTTCTAAAAGACTGTTGGAGAAATCTGTCAACTATCATGTCAATAAACATGTTGGATAAAAGCATAATTGTTCTTTAGAAAGTCAACTATGTTAACAGGTAATTATTTTAATTACCTTAAGTTGCTTGTGGTAGAGTCATCACACTACAAATATGTATTCACACATGCACATTGAGGAGGCTATAGCAGAATTCCAACCTCCCTTCCATCCTTGAATGAATATTGACTTAAACTGATTTACTTCATCTATGCTGTCAATTTTTTTAAAGTTAGCTGCATAATTAAAGTGTCATGGAATCTTTTATAATTTTGTTGGTTTTGTGTTTTCTTCTTAGTTTTCTTTAGAGTGTCTTCTTAAGTCTCTTCTTCATCTTTGTCAAATGTGTCTGCTATTCCTATTACCCCATTTATATCTATCTCATCTATTATTAGTCATGCAAGTGTCTCCATTTTGTTCATTAGTGATAAAACACATAGCAAAAAGTATTTTAATTATCACATAGCTCTCATTCATCAAAAATATATGACTAATGAAAAAAATTGGTGTCTTTTGAGGAAGAAAAAGAAAAAAGATAAGGAGTCATCTTGCATTACTTTAGAAACATTTTCATTTCAGGTGTGTATCTGAAATCTATAGTGTGTTAGTCGTTTCATATCTTGTAATTCATGCAGTAACTCAGACAAGTTTTACATATTTCCAAACCATCCTTTGCTATTTCTTGTGTATTCTTCTCATTGATCCACATTGTTCTGATTAGAAGTTTTCAGAACATCTTAGCATCATATCATGTTAACAGGATATGTTAATTATGTGTTGAAAAGAAGGGTAGATATTAAAATCTAGTGCCATCTGTCATCTTTGTCTCCCCCACTCGTTTTCTTCTTCATTCACAATTTTGCCTGTGTGAGACTTTCAACATATTTTGGAACCCCTTCCATCTGCCAGTTAAGAGAGATAATTTTTTTTTTAATTGATAGAGCTACTCCTTACCTTTTTATTTGGGTTATTATCTAGGAGAAAACAGTTAAACAATATGCTCGTTTAGCTTGGACTCAGGGGCATGGCCCCTAGAGATATCGAGTTCAGCATCAAACAGAAAAATTGAAAAGATATATATGAAAGATAAGATTTCTGACCATCAGGTCCTGCTGTCTTTGCAATCCATTAGGAGCTGAAAGTCTTTCACAAAGGGAGAGACTCTGGCAGAAAGAGAAGGAGGGGACATTAGTCATCATACCTTATTCTGCTGTGGTGCAGCTCATGCATGCTACTCAGAGCCCTAAAGGCTGCCTCCAGATATGGAGTTGGCTCAGCCACTTAATTCCAATATCCCCCCTCCTCCATCACCATGAAGCTACTTCCGTACATCTGAAATATTCCAGACATCCACTCAAGGGCCAGAGGTTTTCTGCTTAGCCCAGCTCAGGCAGAGCAGTTTATTTCCATGCACAGGCTCACTCTGTCTTTCTCTCGATACTTCAAAGTGATGTGAGTAGCAATCTCTTTTCCTGAAGCTGCAAACAGGGGAAGGATTGGGTACAGGAGTCAGGGCTGAAAGGGATATTATATCTTTTTCCATCAACATCAAAAACAGATATCAGAGCCTATATAGGCCCTAACCCTGAATACAGAACACCCAAGGAAAAGCAGTAAAAAACCCTTCAGTGGGAGTCCTTGAGATGATCTGCTTGACTATGGGTATTAAATGTCTGAAGTCAGAGAGCAACTATTGAGGAAGACCTCCTATTCTGAGAAAAAGGGTCTAATAGGTTACATAGGCATGACTCAAGGTGATGTTGTCACTCACTGGATTCAGAGTATGACTAACTGCTAATGGAGGCTTTTCAACACAGGGATGAATCATCTGCCCAGAATGGGCATCTAAAATTTAGACATCTGAATCTAAAAAATTACCCAAGACACCCCCGAGATTCATGGGATAAAAAAAATCTTTCCACAATGCAATCCATTTTAAGATAACATCTAACTGGAGCAGACAACACCCATACTTGCTTTTTGGACTATGAAAGGAGCTTACATTTGACTGAATTAGGTTCAGATATCTAAGTATAGATACCTCAAGCTGGGTGTCTTAACATAGGGGAGATTCATCCCACTGCCCCACAGAACTTGAGATATGAAACTGAGATGGCTGTGGTAGGGCCTCTGTCACCACTCAGTGGGAAGGTGCATATTTCTCACCACTGACAATGGGATAAATAGAAGGTGATTATGCTTCTAGATCAGACACCTGATTTAAGCACTTCAGGTTAGGACTAAATATACCTTGAGCATTAACTTTGGCAATACACAAACAGACATAAAGAAAAGGCTGCAGTAGCAGAAGTGACAAGTCTGAACTGGAACCCTCAGTTCCATATGCACTAATGAAAGAGGTTTGTGCCTTAGGGAGGACTTCTAAATATATAGCAATATATGAATGAAATAATCTATGTATATTTTATCAAATTTGTTCTTAACACAAAAGTATGTCTTTCTAGTGAGACCAATTCTAAGGTCACCCACAAGAATTTCATCTGTTATACTACAGATTAGTAAAATCATTTCCTTTCCAGCTTTATGAAATTACCCTTCCTTTTCATTTCTTCTTACTCCAAGCCTATTTGCATGTTAATATTGAGGGCGTTTACCTGAGATTTGTATTTGGACTTGTTCAGGCTAACACAAAAACTGCAATTTCCTTTCCAAATGGATGGAGAAGAGTTCCAACCCTTGTTTTTAATACAGAAGGTGGACAGTGGATTTGGAATGAATATGGCCAGGTCTTTTCCATTGAAGTCAGTCCTAAAGGTAGTCTGAAGGGCTTAGTTGTGAAAATGGTGCAAGAATGGACAAGTATTCAGAGCAACTAGAACATGCAGGCAAGAAAGTTTTGAAGTTTTGCTAAATGAGTATCCAAGTCCTAATGTCACAATGATGAGTTTCATTGAGGAGTGAGTTGACTGCTTTGGTATGGTCCACCTTAGCTCTCACAGTGTGGGTTGCTCCATCCCACGCTGCCGCCACAGGAAAGTGAGTTGGAGCAGGCAGAAATTAAAATGCTACAAAGGGAAAGCCTTGAATAAAGCAGCTGCCATATGTGCTCAGCAAGCATTGGTAAAGAGTGCAACTCTTTCAAAACAGGGCTCTGGTGTTTCAGGTTTTTCCAGCTTCACATTGTTTTATGTGACAGAATGCCTTTAATTAGGTTAGCAAAGGCTGAGATAATGTCTATGTTTGGCAAATGTGCTCTGCAATGGCCTGAGGGCTTCTCTGTGGTGCTGAGTAGCTTCAGTTCCTGTGAATGCTGGAGACTGTGCAGACTGAAACCTCTATCCTAGGCAAATGATGATTGCATCATTAGTAAGCAGCTAATGACTTTCTCTTTTATCTTAACTGGATCATGGCTTTTTTGAAGGTTTTGTACTCTTTATTTTCTCCCAATTGTCAGTTCAAGTATTGAAAAGCAGACTTCACTGTGTATTTGGGGGGTCTTGAGCACTTCCTCCCAAGGAAGTAAATACCAAATGGAGTACTCATAAATAAAATACCCAACTGTGTTCCTGAAGAAGATGACTTTCCTCATCCACAAAAAAATTTCCAGTTGCGAGGCTTTGCTCGCTGTATGTACTCACATTTCCTCATGCAGAAAGTGCAATGTTTTCAGGAAGCAGATTACAGCAGCAGAAGTAAGAAAAGTGAGAAAAAAAGAAATCTAGCGTAATTCAAATAACGTGTTTGGTTTGTTGGTTTTTAGTTTTGTTTTCTTTTTAGTATATAAAACCTTGCTCTCTTCTTTCTTGTTTTCATTTTGACTGTTTGGAAAAATACATGTGATTTGAGTAGTCTTAAAGAATAACTTATTTTTCATGTTAGAATCCCAAATCGTCCATACCTTTTAAAGTATTGAACTGCATTTGATTTTAAATAGCAGTATTCAACCATCTAAAGTTGTGTACATGCCAGAATGTTCTACTGAGTCAGACTAAGTTAGAAGAAACATAAACCTTAAATATTCTTTTCAATTTAACACAGAAAAAAATTGTGTGTATAAAACAAACACAATCAAGCCATCACCTGGATATGACGGATTCATTCTCTATTAAGAGCAGCAGAAAAAAAAAATCTTTTTCAAATCTTCCACATGCCAGGACTGGTTGGAAAGTTAAATTATGAAGATTTGTCTATGATTTCCTAATCAATTAGACATTTTGACATTCATATTAATGAAAATAAGAAACTAGTTTTGGAGAATGATAAGATCCTTTACCTGTGTGCTCACTGAATGCATGGCAAGGAAGGTATTAAAAACCTTTGAAATCAATATGAAATAATGAATTCTAAGCTGTTGAAGGATGCTTCTCTTCTGCTTACACAAGGCCTTACTCAGAGGACCTGTCAGTACTGTCTGCTTTCTTCTCACCAATATTTTATAAAGCCTGTTGTATTAGGTGACATGAAAAACTAGTGAATTAATTGAAAAAGGCTTTCTCTTTCTTTAAGCCTTATAAGTATGTTATACAACTGAAGATTTGTCTCTTGATTTCCTCTAGGGCTAAGTAAAATATCAGATGATAAAAATTCTCATTCCAAAACTCAAGAGGCTATAGAAAATAAATATTTTAACCCATACAGAGAAATCCTTGTACTGGACCAAGATCATTTTAACAGCAAGG
>VYXD01005580.1:145174-214941 GCA_013397195.1 Hylia prasina | reverse complement strand
AAAGAAAGAAAGAAAGAAAGGAAGGAATGGTAGGAAATTTAATTTTACTGAATGTTTCAGCTGTTTAATATTTGCATTCCACCTTTTTCTATGCTGAAGTATGGTATGAGAGAGTACTGATTAACTTTAGGTTTAGGGCTGGGCATTGTCAAGCTCTACCGGCTGATAAGAGCAGTAGTCCCTAAAGTGTCTCAAACCTTCACGTTTCCTAGTCCTCTCATTCCCAGTAATCCATTTCACAGAGTCCACCTGTGATCCCTTGTCCCTCTTGTCCTACCTTTCCTACCACGCTACAGCAGATTCCCTTCATTTCCCATACCATTACCTAGTATTCCTTTGGGTTGGGAAAGGCACAACTGGTGGTGCAAGTCTGGCTGAAAGTTAAGGCAAAGTGCTAAAGATCAAACATGCAGCTGTAGAAACTGCTGCAGCTTACCCTGTCACACTACCAAAGCCACAAAATTTACAGTCAACAACCTCACATCCATCATACCAGATTTTGAAATCTGTATGGAAAAGAGCAGGCTGCTTCTTGTGAGATGCATATGGATGATGGTCATGGTGCAGGTGGTACCTGGCAGTTGGAGGAGGAGATTTGGAAACACCGAGTTTTGAGTTCCACACTTAGGATCCCACTTCCTTAGGGCAGATGTTATTCCTCTCTAACACTGATTGTTTCCAAATATGTGTAATGAGTGCTTCTTCCTTTACCCCCAAATCAGTGTCCTCTTAAACCTTTCCATTCTTTATTGGTACTGTTATTTTATAAATTTTAAACAAATGATTGTGTTGAAAGTGCCCTTAGGAAATATGTAGGAGTGAACAGAGCAAAGATGAGATCAAAAGGGTCATCTAACAAGACCTGACTGAGGTTGAATGGCAAATATTTTATATGGATTCCTGAGTTTGCAATGAAGATAAGTGGAAGGGCACTGTATATGAAATATTCCCTTAAGATGAGAGTCAATATTACATTAACGTCATTAACATTCTGATGATGCACAAAGTTTAAGAGCATTTTTGAAAACCGTGTAACACAGCTAACCCTCATTGCTGCAGTATAATGTTGCCCTTTAACTTCCAAGAGTAATTTAGAAATAATTTGTTATACAGAATTCAATTATGTTTTTTTTTCTTTCTTTAATCCTTTTTNGGGATTTTTGGAGCCTTTTTTTTTTTTTTTTTTTTTTTTTTTTTTTTGCCATGCATGAGACATGAAGGATCTTAGGCTCTTCTTTCTGCAATGGATTAGAGCAGTCCTTAATTCTGTATTGTTTCACTCCTGTGTAGTATCAGCATTTCAAGAATAAAGATATCCATAGAAAATTAAATTTTGCTTAAATATAGTCAACCTTGTGTTACAAATGAGAGATTTTTATCATAAGACAAAGGAATAATAGTAATAAAAAAACCCTTAGAAATTACTAAGAATGCTTTAAGTGTAATTAGACCCTAATTAGAAATAGCAATGTTATTGGTATGATAATAGTTACCATTTTATTCATGCCAGTGTATAATTTCTCTCAGTGATAAAATGTGGTTCTATCCTGAAAGCAAGCACTCATAAATTACTCACAGCAGTTAGTGGTTGAATTAGTAAAATAACTCTGTTTTGTTTTCCGTAACTAGTTGTCTTCTAAGTACTGATCTGATCATTTAAATTAATCATAGGGAATATTTCTGAAAATTAGCATCAGTTGCCAGAAAGTTCATTAAAAGAAATAATTTACATTTGAAATAAAATGTTAGCTACATAAAACCCCCTTGATGTGACAAAAATTATGGATGTTATGGAAGAAAATAGAAAAAATAATTACAGGAAAAAATATTTGAAAATAATTGGGATAATAAGGAAAGAGTAATTCATTCCTCTTTCAGTCTTTTTGTTTAAAACTTTTTGATCTACAGATATCATAACTGCATTTTTTAAACTGTCTTTGGTTAGTACAAGTTTATCAAAACAATGTATTTTTCAAATTAGTTTTTTTAAGTGAACTCTTGAATGTCAACATATTAGTACTTAATGTTCTTATTCATCTCTTAACCGTAGGAGATTGATAATATTTGCTTATGAGGGATTGTGAAATTTTATTATGACTTTTTAAATGATCAAGGATTCAGGAACTATCACAAAATCACCAAAGAGAGAAGTCTAGTCACTTAGTCTTTCAAGGTGCCACTTGCAAACATGGTAAATAGATTCTTGCTTGTGTCCAGAAGGCATTTATTTCCTTTTTTTCATGTTTTCATAAAAATGTTAAAAACAAATTAACATTTTTTGCCAATAAATTTGGCTTTAAATATAATTTTAAAAGCTCACAGTAATTTTTTTTTCTCTTTGATAATAAGCACTAGGAAATCAAATTTTTTCACTTGTTAGTAAATGTTCAAATATCACCAAGAAAATATTCCCAGTAGTACAACAGATGTTGAAAGGACTAAACAAGTATTGTTCATTTTTTCTAGTTGTGCTTACCCATTTTCAGTGTAATCTGCATGCATCCTTCTGAGAAAAATATCAGCAAGTCAAGTCAATTTAAAAAATCCCACTTTATGGCCTAAGAGTAAGTATAAAGCCACCAGCTGAGAATTCTTCTAGTTCTGAAAATTTCAGATCCATGTCATTCATGTCAGGTTTTTTCCTTCCAGCAGCAGACAGAGGATCCCCCAAAAACCATTCAATTTTCAGACATTACCTGACTTTACACCAGAGCCTTCAGTTTGGTTATTTTGCAAGTGAGCATGTGTTTGCCATTTTTTTTATAATAAAAAACCTACATTATTATTATTTTAGTTGCTACTATCTAAATCATGTACTTCATACAGATTTAATTTAAAGTCTTGTTAAATTTACAATCAAGTGAGCTCCCCCGAGTAAGGGGCTTTGCTTTACTTGAAATGGATAGTCATGGGTAACTATTTATCTCATGGCTGAGAATAATGACATGGGATTACAATTCAGGATCTTCTGTGAAAAAGAAACCCAGATTCTGCTTCAAACCCAGATTCCACCACAGTTCCAGCTGACTGCTTCCAATAACACAGTTCCATCTCCCAGTCACACCAGGCTGCAGGGCAGACTAAGCCAAAGCAGAGACAGCTGTACTGTAAGCATCTAGAACTGGACCAGATTCCTGAATTCCCTTTATAGTCAGTGGAATGAAGCAGGATTTTTAAGTCATGATTCATATCTATTGAAGAGAAATGTCTTCAGAGTTCAGGTGTATCTTGGTCCAGAACCCTGAATTTTTAGAAAACTCACTCTTTTGCCATTTCCATTCAGCAGCCTCATCTTTCTCCCAGACACCAACAAATGAAGAAACTTACTTAACAGTAACTTATCAAAACATTCTGCCATTTGATAATTTGGCTGTTATTTCTAGTGGTTTCTATCCAGGATCTTCGACTAAATTGCTCAAACCCTCTCTTTATTCAAACCTCTTCCTAAATGTGAGATGGCAGATTACATTGGCTGGCTGGCCATGAAGATGATTTCCTGATCGCAAGTTATGGACCTAAGCAGTTGCAATGGGCAGAGCTGTATTTTGGGTGAATAGAGTACATTTCCCAGAAAAAAAAACCACTAAGTCTGAATAATCAGCCACAGGTTAATGACCACTTTAACAAATAGTGCATGGATTTCTTCCTACAAAAATAACCAAGTATCTATGCACCGAATATATTGATTATAGTCACTACATCATAGAATCAGAGAGTGTTAAGGGGCTGGAATGGACCTTAAAGATAACTGGTCCCAAGTCCCCCTGCCATGTGTAGGGACACATCCCACTAGACCAGGTTGCTGAAGGCTTATCCAATCATCCTGACAGAGTTCCTCTTTGGATCCCCAGTAGATCCCCCTCAGATACTGGAAGGTTGCCGTGTAACCTTCTGCAGGATGAAAAACCCCAACTTTTTCAGCCTGACCTCACAGGGGAGGTGCTTCAGTCCTCTTTTCAACTTTGTGGACTTGCTCCAACACTTCCATGTCCCTGTTATGTTTGTGGGCATCAGAACCGTACTCCATACTCCAGTGGGGTCCCACAAGAGCAGAGAAGAGGGGCAGAATCACCTCCTTTGACCTGCTGGCCACACTGCTTTTGATTCAGCCCAGGATTCCATTGGCTTTCTAGGCTGCAACTACACAGTGATGGCTCATGTTGAATTTTTCATCAAAAATATATATTAAAAAAAAATGAAAAAATATATAAATAACCATTACATATTTTGAATAAATGCTTCTCAAAATACCACTTAATAATCATACAGACATGGTCTGATACACAGTCTCTTTTATTTATCCAGAAAAGACAGCACAAACTTTCTTACCATGAATGAGTCTCTGTCTCAGGTTAGTTTCTTGGGGAGTTCTTGACTATTGTCCTCCCTGTCCATTAGCAGATATAAGCCACAAAGAGTGCCAAGTATCTTAGGGTTTCAAGCCAGAGATTTCTACACATCTACACCTGCAGCTGGCAAAGCTGACCAAACATTCTCATTATTTGTTCATCAGCACTGATCATTTAGCTTCTCACCCAGAGTCACGTATGTTTTTGTGAGAGCATTTGTCCTTAAGTACCACTAACCTATTTTTAGTAATTGGCTTTTCAATGCAAGTTGCAAATTTATTCTTGGCTTTACAGTAATAACAGTGACTTGAATATTTTAAAAGCCTCTAAGTAACTAGGGGAATGTATTTGAGAGTGTTTATGACCTTGAATGATGGAAATATTTCAATCAAAATTTTAAGATAAGCTTGGACAGTCAGTTTCTGGGAAAAGTGACCTTTTAACAATGCTTCTAGTTAATCAACTGTAATTATTCTTCCAAGCACTTTATCAGCTAATGCTTCTGTGGCCATCCTACCTTTTGTTCAGAATGTGACTCTCTGAAAAAGATGGTTTGATGCCAAATTGACATCAGGAAGATACAGAGTGACTCTTTAAACCCACTACTCTTGATATAAAAAAACCAAATGAGATCCTGGAACTGCTGAAACTGCAAATCTTGGCAAATTTCCTTAGGATATCTAAATTCAAATCTTCTTTTACTAACAGTAAAAATATGAAAGATTAAAAAGGTCAGCTTACTAAATATTTGTTTTGGATTCAGCACTTA
Organism: Hylia prasina; assembly: GCA_013397195.1. NCBI lineage: Eukaryota > Metazoa > Chordata > Aves > Passeriformes > Sylviidae > Hylia > Hylia prasina. The sequence continues at coordinate 209,823 of VYXD01005580.1, read as the reverse complement.
ATACTTACAAAGTTCTTGCAATTTCTTTGGAAACCATCCAGTAGGATGTCCCTGGATCCTTTATCTACGTATCAAAGCTGTAGATAATGAAGAAAATCTTCTAAGTAATAATCTTAAGTAGCTACATAATCCATAGCAACTGATTATTTAATTAAAGCTGTCAGTGCTACTGTGGTCTATATATGCACCAAATGTACATTAATTTGTCAGATGTATTAATTAAGAAAAAACAGTAAGGAAATTCAAGTTCATTTATCATGTTGTGTTCCTTACGTACCAAGAAAGTTACATGTAAGAGCTGAAGTTTCTCGTGATCAAGATTGGACAATACTCATATTAGTGTTTGTTTTTCTCATCATCAGAATCAGTTTTTCCCCATTTTCAATCTTCTTTGGCATATTGTTATTGTGAATTATGTTATTCCTTCCATAGCTACTGTGAGACTGTGCCAGGATCTGTCAGTAACTGCTTCCTGAGAAACTGAGAGATATCTATAAGCACTATCCCTCATGCATTCCCCTCCTTTGTTCCCTTTTATTAGCCATTTCTATGTGGATATCTTCTCACCTTTTCCCTTTTGAAAGAGTTCAGAATGGATCTTCTTGTTCCTTAAGTCTTTTTCCTTCTTATTCTTTGCCATAGTGAATAAATCATACATTTTTGTTTACTTATTTCTTTCTATTATCTGTTAGAAGAAAGGAAACCTGGCCTGCAACTCTTTTCAGAAACCTTTTGTTTGCCAAAAGATAAACTTTTCAACGAGATTTCTCTGATTAAATATATAATGTCGTGTTTATTCAAACCCAGAATCACGCAGAGCAGTCCTATCTGCTTGGTCTGCAAAGTCTGAGTTTTCTGCATCTCAAGTAAGTGTATTTTCCTGGGGTGGGGACTTGGATTCTTGACTTCTCAAATTGACTTTTTTAATTACAAGGATAATTACTGAAGTTTTAAAAAACTTCACAGAATAAGAAAAGTATGTCCTGATCTATTTCAATGTAAGTACGCCTCCATCTCAGATTGCTACACCTCAATCTTTCTTCAAATCTTACTCACCCTTCCTTTGTTACCTACATATTTCTCAATGCCCTGGAAAATACTTAAATAAATCATTTTTATTCTTTAGATTTCATATGTTGCTGGCTTTCTTCTCCTGATACATTTATCCAGTTCAGAAATAAAAAAGGATTTATTGGAAATACAAAAATATGTTCTGTATTAAAGTAACTCTAGGAAAAACAGAACTAACAGCAGTAAAATCTTGACGTGAAAAATGTATCTAAAACATTAAGGTAATTCTGCTCAGTGTCTATTTGTCAACCTGTAAGCCTCAAAGATTTTTTTTTTCCTGGCTATATCAGTTGGTGTAATAGAGGACATTATCTCTCCTTTCAAAACCCTGTCTACTGAACTATTAGACCAATACAGCAACTTGACTGAAACTCAGTCATGGAGAAGTAATGCTCAGAATAGCACTCCAAGGGTATCACAGATAGTAATATCTGAGACAATGTTTGTACCTTCCACCATCTTTCAAAATGAAAAGCTTTCCATAGAACAAGAGTTCAGATAATTCAGACATAAACATAGATTAATCACTCATGAGATGTTCTACTTCGAGTTGCAAAAGACAATATACATCTTTTTCAGGGGTAAGTACAGATTATATAATAAATGTACCAGTCCTTTTTCTAATATCTCTGTACAGAAAGAAAGCAATCCCATTGTCATTGGGCATAATTAAATCATTTATTCTGTATAAACAGAGAACAGATATTTCTAGTCTCATTCATCTGAGTTCTTTTAAAAATCTGCTTCAGAAAGGTAAGAATTGACTCTATTCACAATTATACCACAACAGAAGTACACCTATACTATTAACTCAAAGCAGATGTCCAGAATTTAGTCAGAATGTTCCCATCCATAGTGACAAACATCTTAGAATTATCTTTGGGATGAAATTTTCCTACTGTTTGCAAATGCCATGTTGAATGATGATTTGGAACACGTTTTGGAAAGGCGTTTCAAACACTGAAATCTGTTAGTAATAAGAGTTATATTTATAAGTTTTGCTAGTTTGGTATTATAATACACTTCTTACAAATAATAAGAGGTGGGAGGTATGGAGCTCATTCACAGAAAGTGCAGTGGTCATTGTCTGCAGTTCTATAATTTAAAAATATGTAAGAGTAAGTTCTAGGGATGCCTCCAAAGGTCTCCCAAGGAAATCACTTTGGGGTGTTTCCCAGTAAGAGAACAAAAATAATTGGATCTCTCCTCAGTGTTTTCCAGGCCTCCCCATGCTCCATGGTGTGGTGCTGTTGGCTTCACTCCCATTGTTTAGGTGGAGGAGACAGAACTCCTTTCATCAGCTGTGACTTTAGACTTGGTGAGAAATATAAGACCTGGCAGCTGTCTCAAGAGAGCTATTCCACCTTCTACATCTCTGTAGTGGATGTGTATTTTTTGGGTCTCAGCTGAAGAAAATCTCTTTTGAAAGATAATAACAAGATATGTACCTGCCATAAAATGTATTTTCCTGTTATAAAAATATTCTTATACAAATTCTTGAAGTTTCACTGTTATCTGTTTTTTATAGAACGTTGCTTTATAGAGATGGTCTCAGCAACTATTAGGAAGGGTGTTCAGGTACTAGGATGAAAAGTGTCAAGACAGACTACTCAGTCAGAATTTCTAACAGACATAGTAAAAATTTCCTTTCATAACTTTTAAAAAAGTGCATTTTAAATGGCTCTAGACATCGCTGCAGTGAATGCCACATTCCTCTGCCCCTAGAAATCATTTTTAAGCAACTAAATCTCTGACTCATCCTTTTTTTGTTGTTTTTCCCTAGCTAATATAGCATTTGCTTGCAACATGACATAAATATTTTGGAATAGATGTCTGAAACAGATGAGTCCTTTCAGCTTAAAACAAAGAATGACAGTTTGTGCCCAATATTCTTTCTGAAAGTTTCAGAATCCTTTTTATGATATAATCACAAATTATAATTGTGTCATTATGCATAATTACTCTACACCATTACATCACATAATTGGATCAGTTGAAGTTCTAATTGCACAGTTAGAGAGATTTGCTATAAGTATGTTTGGGATATAATTACACTAATTTCATAATTCTGAGACCCGCAGAGTCCAAATTTTGTAAGATGAACGTTTATTTTTGTGGTTCTGTCTCACAGTAGGAAAATATTAAGATGGTATTTCAGTTGTATAACAGTCCATATTTGCTTTCACCAGTATGGTATTAATCTTTATTTGTATTTCTGATGTTCTAAATTCTACTTTTATGTGTAAAGATTAGAACATTACTTGGTCCATAGCAATGTTAAATCTGCTTATACATGCCACCCTGGACACTGATCTAGAAATGAAAAATAATCAGGCGTACTGGTCAGCACATGGCAAAAGCAGATGGGCAGAGACCAGCAGGACCAGAGCCAGCTGGTGTGTGAGGGACAGGGTCTGCTTCACAATCTTGTGAGGGAGCCAGTTCAAAGAAGTTGATGTGGAATTACTGGGACACTATTAATATCCTGCTTCTTTAATGAAACATCTGTGGATGGGCTGCCGCAGCTCGGGCACCACCTGGAGCGTTGCCAACTTTGGAAAAGCAGAAGTCATCAGTCAGACAGCAAAAAGCCTGACAGTGACCTTATGATACTGGCACTAGAAGTAATCAGATTATGTTTTCTATTCTGTTTTTTGACTTTTAAATGACCACCTGCTCCCCTTCCAACAGTAATCGCTGTATGACGATTTCAGGTTGAAAAGTCAATAAGATGCAACTTTTCCTGTTTCTTCCATTTGTTCTTTCAAGCTACTGGAATTACAGTAATTTAATTTTATTATCTTGAATATTGCAGTTTTTCCTTGTGTCTATAATAGGTATTAGAAAATGCTTACTATAAATCCACAAAAGCATAAAAACAGTGAGGGTTTTTTTGTATTTATTATTTCCATATCTGATACATTGAAAATACTTCTTTGCTTACCTTTGGGGAAAGGAGTAACACCAGAAATACAGAAAATTTCCAACAGTAATAAATGTATGTATTAAAAATTGCCATCATCACCTTCAAAGCAAATTCCCAAATGATTGCAAGTCACCGAGGTGGACTTCTGTTGGAGTATACATGAAAGACAACTGTCTTGCTCACACAGAGTCACACAAAATCACACACTGGCTGTGTTCAGAAGGGGCCTCTGGAGACTGCAGAAGTATCAATTTGCTTCTTCCTATACTGAAATGGAACAATATGCCTAAGCTTCATTCTACAGGAATGAAACTTTTCTTTCCTTGTATACAACTCAATATTTTTGTCCTACTTTTTTCTTTTTCTTTTTCTTTTTCTTTTTCTTTTTCTTTTTCTTTTTCTTTTTCTTTTTCTTTTTCTTTTTCTTTTTCTTTTTCTTTTTCTTTTTCTTTTTCTTTTTCTTTTTCTTTTTCTTTTTTCTTTTTTCTTTTTTCTTTTTTCTTTTTCTTTTTCTTTTTCTTTCTTTTCTTTTTCTTTTTCTTCTTCCTGGCATGTGTGTTGACACTGCTTACATGTAGAGTTCTCTGATTATATTTGATATTAGAATTACCCATTCAAGATTTGGTGACTATTTTTACACAATCGAAATATATAATGTTTGCTATAATTAAGTGCCCAACTACAAAACAACCATCATGTAAAAAAGTATTTATTTTTTAACTCCTTTCCAGAAAGCCAGTCTGCAATTCCAGCAAAAATATTTCTCTCACTCTTTGCATCTACTCTTCATGATCCTTGCTCATCAGGATTTTGCCTTAGCCTGCCATCTCTGTTTCCTATCATCTCTAGCAGTAACACTGAATTCCTGCTTTGATGTTACTGTGGTGTATCTAACTCATAACCTAAGCCTGCATGGAGGAACAAGATCTCACCCATGCCTCCAGCCCCCTCTCCAGCTCTCTGGGCTGTCAGACCACAGAAATATCAACACTTTTTGTCTTTTCCTGCCAGCATGAAGGTCTTTTAGCCAACTGGTGCATAAAAATTGGTCCTAAGAGGATCTGGGACCCAGCACCAATGACTGATCTTCTACTGCACCACGCAGAGCACACATGGAAAATCCCAGAGGCAGTGCCTCTGGGAGGTCACTTTACCTGCAGAGAAATGAGCTTATCCTGCTTCTGTGTTACTTGTACTTTCATGTCAGGCAGCTCAGATTGGTGCTGCATGTGAATAACTAAACCAATGAGAAGCAATTTATTCTTTTTGTGAGGTTATAATAAACAATAGAGGAAGCCCTGGTTTTGCTGTGGTCTACTACTAAAATTTCTCAACACTGTTCATTGTATATATATTAATGTGCATCGATTTAAATATAAAGAAAACAGTAAGGATAAAAATGGCAGTGTTTCTGCAGGGGGATAAGAAATTTCCTTTTTTCCTTCCAAATTACACAGTTCTGAATCTTCTTTTGTTTTTTGTTTGGGGGTTTTTTTTGTTTGTTTTTTCTTTATAATTACCATGTTATATAATGGATTACAAATCCTAAAAGAAATAACAATCTGCATATATGAATCTTTATGTTTTGTGCCATAATAAAAGGATAATCAGTGTAGAATTGGAGTGCCCAAGGTAATAAGTAACATTTTCAGGTTATTAAATACCAACTTATAGATGAAACATTTTCTCACCTAAAATGTCACTTAGTAAAACTATAATGCTAAGAATTCTTTTTCTGCAACCATATTTTTAACAGCTAGTTATCTATAAAAAAAATTTGTTTCTCCTCTTAATGCTCTATCTTTAAATGCGTAAAGCAGAAGAAAAAAAAATGGAGAGTTTTCTAATATAAACCCTTTGGAAANTTATTTCTTACTGCTGTGAATTTTGCTGTGTTTGTAATGTACTGTGTCAAATCACTTGAATAAGGAAAAATTTGCTTGCTTCTGGGAATGAAACCACTGCACATTTCAACTGCCTGAGAAGATATCACTTAAGATGAAATAACTACAGAACCATACAAAAGAATAAAAATTATTTTGGTAAATACTATACTGTCTCCATTTTCCCCTAGATTTTGTCTGTAGCAGGGGTTAAAAGAGACGTTTAATTTTGTGCTATAGACTTCCCATTTAGGGTTTCTACTGCTGTTAGATGCAGGGCTGATATTCAAACCACACAGGGGGCTCTTCACCTTACTCAGTTTTGTCAGGTGAAAACTCCCAAAGAATTCTAGCTTAATTAGACACCCAGATCACTTACAAAGCTACTGCCTTCTAATTCCTTTTGGTTACTTCACAATGCTCTTCTAACCTGAAATACAGGAAAGGAAATGCCCTTTACAATGTCATTGTTATGGATCATCAAGAGATAGAAACAGTCTTTCTTAGCAAGCAGAGATAAGACAGATAAGTTTGTTCCCTTTGTAACTGTATGATTCCCTGTATCTTTAACCTCTGATATTTCTATCTGAAGTTCACATTTTAATAGAGTTTAATCAGTAATTGATATCTTTTGTTGATGGGCTTAATATTTTCTGTTAGGTTATAATTATTATTATTATTTGTTGCTTTTATTGATATTCTACCTAGCTCCCAAGAAATACTGAAGACCCATTTATTAGATATTATACAAACTTATAGAATGAACTAATCATTATGGGGAGTTTACACTCTAAATGGACACAGCAATGAATAAGAAAGGAGATGGAAGAACTTCTGCTCTAAAAAATCATTCACAACAGTGACAAATATAGAACTGTCATTGTCTTTCTCCAGGCTTTCCTCTTTTGTGTTCTATAGTCTGTCTGATTTTATAAAGATCTGTTCATTAAAATTAGTGAATTCCAAATTTGCCAAGAAAGTTAATCTGCAGGCATCAGGAAGATGATATAAAGTACAACAAAAATATGAGGTTACCTTCTCTATTTTCATTTAAGGATATGTATCCATCATGCAGTCTAAATGTAATTACAAGCAATAAAAGTGTTCTCTTTAGACCTAAACAACCTTCTCAAGAGTGCTCACACAAAAGGCATAAGAATCTGAAAATGATAATCAATATCCAGACTGATAGCAAAAGAAAGTTAATTTCTTCTGAAATGGTATTCAGAGAAAATGCTCTGATAAATAGAAGAGCAGCAGGTTGATAATTTTTACCCTCAGCAAAGGTACAACATATGGAAACCTAGATTAAAGCTTTCAGAAAGGATGTTGGCTTTACTGACTTTTTTAATAGGCTTATTTTTCAGCTTTTGCAGTTTTGTTGGGCTGCCAAATATGGTGGCAAGTTACCAACAATACTAATAGTCTAGCTGTCTACAAGATGCAATAGTGATCCTAATTAAGACCTACAAGTGAAAGCACAAGCAGTTGAATGCAAAATGCAAAATTCAGTTGATTATTTATGCAAGAATTAAAATTCTCTTCTCTTGATTAAATTCATCTTTAAAGGCTGAATTTATAAGTGACCATTTCTCTGGTCTTTTGAGGAAAATAACTAGAATGAGCTACTTGAACTTTTATTTGAGAGAAAATTATCAAAAGTAGCATAGTTACAAGACTCTCCATGACATGTAAATGGCACTAATAATATTCCTAAATGTTTCAATTGATCTCTCCTTTTGAATGGCATACAAATCCAACTTTGGTTTTCTTTTACACCCTCCAGACACGGAGAGTGGGAATGACTTCAAAGCACACAGGGATTGTGAGATTTAATGTCTGATTTCAGGAGGGACCTTTATGCTCTCCAGTAACTATCAATTCTCAGTAGATCCTGCACCTGATGAGCAGATTTATAGCCTGCCAGCATGTTATAAAAAAGTCTTGTTTTGATCTTTGTATACTGAAATTTATTTCAGCTGGTAGTAATTACACCAGAACTTCCATAACAAATGATGCCTATCTTATCAAACACAGCTAAAACCAGAAATATCACAGTTCAGAGCTAACCATGTTGTGTAGCCATAGGCCCTCCACAGTGATCATCTCCAATTTTGGCTCCTGCTGCTGCTTGAGGCAGGTGTGAGAATGGACTTTGGACCTGTAGCACTACCAAAAGCTGACATATGCTGGAGGATTGCTAAGACTTGTCAGCTCCTTTGATGGCATCACCCACATAAAACAGATGGAAATGTGGTTGTGAAATTCCTATACGTTGATTTCCTGTCTGTGGTATCATCTAACTAAACAAATGAGAACTTCTAAGCCATATGGTCCCTCAACTGGCTCTTCGTTTCTTACTCTACGGGAAGGAGAAAAGAGAGCTTTATTATAAAATATTGAACTGAAAATCCTTTTTGAGAAGGTACTGGTAAGATTATTTCCTGATAGAGATGAAAAAAAAAAGCCACCAAACCAACAGAACCAGAAGAATACAATGCATACTGGTTTTAACAAAGACAGCTGGGGACTCTGTTTATTTTTCCCCCTGTGTGTCATGTTTCTGGAGATAGAAAAGTTTAGGTTCTGGCCAAGAATATTCAGGATATAACAAATTCCCTTAAATTCAGAAATTGATAAACTAGAAAAAGTCTGTTCAACATATTGATTCTGATACATCTTATAGGATTATAAAAAATATTGACTGAAAATATATTCTCAAGCAAGGTCCTCATTCCACAACAGCATACATAATGAAATCATACCCACAGGCTTTCCAGGCTCTTCCACAGTGCTGCCTTCAGCTTTTCCTTATGGAGAGAATTTGTTGAACTGTAAGTCATAATCCTTTAGGTAAAAGGTGCTGTGAGGAAATTTAAAAACATTAATACAATAATTTCATGCTTGTATGAAAATAATAAATGGATATTTTTTCGCATTTCAAAAAATGGAGGGAAAAGACTTCTAAGTCACTCTTTTATATTAACATTGCCTCCATTGCTGAAAGGATTTTTCTTTCTTTTGTTTATTCCGTTGAAAACATTTTAGCTTAATCTGAACAAGACATAATTCTTTTGTTTTTTAAAGGCACAAATTGCTTTGCCCCCCTCTTTTAACTTGCTTCCTTTTGCGTGAAAGGGATAAACAATACCCAAATCTCTGGTTTTGTTGTTGTAAGGAAGAGATTGCTCAAGAAAAGAATTAAGTAAGCTGAGAATTAAAATTTGTCTGTTGTCAGATATGGAAGTTCTTTTCTGTGAGGAGTGTGACTGCATCTTTCAGTGGTCAAGAAAAGGTAGCCTTACAAATTTTGAGCTGAGGCACCTTCCCTCTATAAGCAAACAGGCCAAGAAGTTAATTTGTTTTTGTTTAGACTGAGAGGTCAGCAGCTGTGACATGGTCTCCTGTTGTATGTCTAACCCTGTTACAACTTGACTGTTATTGAATAAAATCTCTTTTGTTTATCTTTAATGTGAATCCCTGGCCATGGTGAAGGCAAATCTGATATAAAAGCTCAATTCAGGAATTGAGCTTTTATATCAGATTCAGGAAACCATTCTCTCTCTCCATTTTCATGTTTTCTGGGATGAGCACTGCTGGTTAACTGCCTTTTCAGGATGTTTTTGTTTTTAACAATAGAGGCAGTGTTCACTTCTCTTTTCCTGCAGTTCAAGACAAGTTGCTTAGGTGCACTCGAAGTTCTTTCATTGTTGTTACAGTCAACTGAAGTTAACTGTAAAATTTTTTAAACAAATTCTGATTGCTATCACAGAAACACTGTAATGTCAATCAAGGATCTAGGATGCAGTGCTATGTTCTGATGAATCACCAGAAGCCAGCAGATAGTCCCTCTTGAAAAGCCTGATGTGTAAAGATATAAAGCCAGATTATAAGGAGAGTGAGTGATAGAAGCCAACGCTGTGTCAGGCCCAGGACTGCAAAAAGAGCAGAACTAGAGGTGAAGTCACCAAGGGATGTACTGTTAAAAGGAGATAATGAGAATGAAAGAACAAAACAAGGAAGTAAAAGGAGCATCCGTGAAGACGCTGAGAAGAAAAAATGTTGAGCATGGAAACTGTCAGGCAAAGCAGGCGTGGAAGGGATTTCCAGTAATAAGAAAAGATTGTCAGAATAAAAATGAAAGAAACGTTTTGGGACTGTTTTTCCATTCGTTCCTTCATATGTCCCTTCTAGCCTGAACATGCTTCAACACTGATGAGAACTGGTCAGCAGAATTTAGAGGCCAAGAGGGCTTCAGAAGTCATTACAGGGTATCAAAAGAAGAGATGACCTGGTACAGATCTAACTCCTCTGTAAGGTACTTGCCCCAGAGAAGGGATATGGAAATGTAAAGTTTTGGGGATCTGGGTCAGAAATAATTAAAGCAGTCCCACACTGATAGAAGAAAAATTTCTATTCATTTTTGGATACATTTTAAGAATTTTCCTTTCATCCTTCAATTTTTTATTCTTCTGTCCCCTCAGTAACTGGTTGATGAACTAATTATCTTAATGCCAGCTTGTTAATTTAGGATGTGAATAATTTGGTACAGACCAGTAAGGAAAATGTATTGAAAACTAGAAAGTCATATTATCATTTGTGAAACAAATTACCTGTAACTGATTATTCAAACTGATTATTGACATAACCTTCTAATAGTGTTAGGCATGAATGTAAATGGCCAACACAATATCAAACTTTCTGTCTCAGCTGTAGAATTCCTGAATTGTGCGTTATCAGAATATTCTGAACTAGGATTTTGGTGACAAGCCATAATGTAAAAAACAACAACAGCAACAACAACAACAAAAAAAACCCCACGGTCTACAACTTGGGGGACAGTTTCTATTTGCTAAATGTACTGCATAAAGGAGCAGTTTGTTGTCAAGGACAACACCAGCAGTTATCATCTGTCAGATGGTCCAACACATTAAGTGAGCTGGTTTAGTTTTTCAGTGATGTTTCATTGATTAGAACCTTTCTTTAATCAGTCCCACAAAGTGAATGCATAAAGACGAGATGTGCACAGACCCACGTTTATTTTGTCAACACGGTGTGAGAAATGGCTGCTGAGAACCTGTCACTTGGTATTGCTGCTCTGAAGCTGTGTCCAGGCTCACCCTCTGGACCATGCTCTGAAGCATCCCCGAGCTGTGTGACCCTATATAAGTGAACTCCAGCTGCATTTGACCTATGAACAGTCATGGTTTCCCCTGCATGGAAGCTACAGAGCAGAGGAAGAGCTGCATTTTTCTGTGCCATATGTTCTTTTCCAACCAGGAGTTACTAAACTATATGTCCCACATGGTAACTGGGAGGTAATCCCAAACCCATAACACTGATAATCTAAGGAAACCCAAGGTTACAAAAGCTTACTTTTTTTTTTTCAATGCAAATCATGTCCTTTTCATAAGCACCCTTCAAAGAAGAAACAAGTCTGATGTCTGCATGGTTTGTGTTTTATTCTTGCTTTTTTTTTCTTCCCTGATAAATCTTTGGTTGTACCCTAAATAAATCCCAGAAGGATCAAAAAATTGGAAGCCCAAGGATATTCATGGTGATATAGAATTTTGACAGGAAATGTTGTCTGTGCTTCCCAAAGGTCACTGTAACACAGAGCTTAACACATATTTACCTGTCATCTCAGCTGTCATCTCAGGCAGAGATTAACTCATTTGGCTCCTTGAATCCAGCACTTGACCAACACTGACCTGTGCCATGGATGCCTAGACCTGTATCCAGCTACAACAGGCCCAAACTGCTTGTTCCCTGCTTCAGAACAAGCTCAGCTGCATTACCTGAATGAAGAAATATTAACTAACAAAAAAAAAAGGTAAATTTGGCACTAGGAAGCAGGAGATGGATTGACAACTGTGATAGACAAGTAAAGACAGCAGTTATTATTGTTTAATCGCCATGGCAACTAAACATGGCCTTTTTGCTGAAATAATATCATGGTAACACCTTACTCACTGTAAAAAAATAATAATCAGTCAACTTAGATTGCTATCGGGACTGAACTCAAGTGAAAACTATAGACTTGGAAAGGAAAGGTTAATAAAAAACATAGAACAGAAAACAAGGTTAGAGGTGATGTTTTGCCTGTGAGGGGTTTTTCGGAATGCAGAAGAAAAAGATTAGTTCCAGAGACAAGATGAGCATTAGCTCCCTGGTTTCTCCTTTCTACCAATAACCTTTTTAGAATCATTCCAAAGCACACAAAAGTGCCTGCAGCCGAAATGCCACCTTCAACTTCTGTTATCTATCCCACTTTTCAATACCTATCGCTATCAATTCCTAGCAATCTTTTGAGGCAGCTACAAATTATAATTGTTTCACACCTTTATTAGAAATTTGGATCTCTTAAGTAATCTGACAGCATTTCATGTGCTTCTTTTTCAGTTGCTGGAAAAATGGAAAGTTTCTGAAATCACAGCTGTGGCACTGGTATTTTTCTTTCCACCATTTTGGACTATGGCTGCGTAAACTAAACATATCCATGAAGCAATTGCACTGACTCATTTTAATGCATTTTCCTCTATTATGACACTTTTGTATTAAAGACTAAAAGAATGCATCATGAAAAAAAATAGAACACTTGATCATCTCAACTCAGTTCTTTCTATTGTTTGCTATGCATCTCCTTATATTACTTTTTAATATTTTATAAGCTTTTAAAATAGCTGAATCTGAAGAATTTCATTTATCCTTACCTTATAAACATTTTGCATGCTGAGAACTGCACAGGAACAAAGAATAATTGCAAAGCTCAAAGCCAGTGCTCTTTAACTTACAAGAGAAATAATAATAAAAAATCTTACTGAAGAAAAAACAGTGACTAACACTTTCAGTTGTTTGGTAAAGTTTATCTGTTTGATCCCGGTTAAATTCTTTGAGAAAAAGTGTATACTGTGACGATCTGGAAAGTAAATATTACATGAAATTGGGCACCTACTCTTTTATAAATGAATTAAGGAAGTTATACCGTCCTATTTTTGTATTATTATTTTTATCTTAACAATGAATTTTATTTTACAAAAAAGTTTAAAGTATTATTATTTTTATCTTAACAATGAATTTTATTTTACAAAAAAGTTAAAATTATATTTCTGTGACTTTTCTTGATGAAAAACAAATGAGTGGCTTTAATGCCAGTCATATTGACAAAAGTGTTGCATGGATCCTTATGTCCATAGACAATCCTCCATAACTGTGTAGAATAATATTGCATTTCTTATTAAGCAATGACTTCTTCTTTCTTTTACGATCCAGTGAGCATCTTCAGTCCATAGATGGTCGAAAGAAGATTAAGAACGCCATTAGTTCTAATTTGCTATGCAATTCTGCATAGTGGTTTGCAAGATGAAAAAGACTGAGTATGTATATTGAGTGTCTTTGTAAACAATTTATTAATACTCAGATATGAGTAGTATTAATACCATTCACACACGCAAAAAAAAAATCTCAGTTATATAATTTTGTCTGCTGTCTTTAATAAGTTTACTGTGAAAATGCTACTTTCACATAAAGGAAAGGATTAAGATTCAAAATGTTGGCACTTATTTTAAAAAGCCATTAAAATCATTAGTTTACATCATTGTGTTTTTTTTAAAAAAGAAACATTAGCCCCACTAAGCATTGTCAGGAAAATTTATTTTAAACCTCCAAACCTTTAGTGCAGGCCATCACTTACACTGCCCAGATATTCTTTCCTTCTAAATTGCTTGGTGGCTTCCAGGGAAGTGATACACATCATTCTGCACCTGGCATTGCTGGGGGAGCTTGGAAGAGCACGGGAAAGTCCAAACATTACCAAGTTCAATATTCATTGCTTTGCATTCAAATAAATACTATTCATCTGTGTGTTTAGCTAGTTTAAGGACATGGGGCTAATCGAATTTCTATCTCTTTAAGTGCTGTTCACAAGTAATGACTGATTTGTGGAACTATAAAGCATACACTTTTTGCTCCCAAAAGAATTTTATCTTACTTGTACCTTTACAAAAGCACTATAGGACTAAAACCTATACATGGTCAAACATGGTCATATCCCTTTGAACTTCTTGCTCTGGGTTCATTCTCCTTTAACCACCCTACAAACTGCATCTGACATATAGGAATGTTAATGAAAATTTAAAAAAAAAAATGCTACTGGAGAAAAAAATGTCTGTCCTGAAAAAACCTTGTCCTGGCATGCACAGGATCTATCCCTTTGAAGAAGCATTTCTGAGAATTGTTTTCTATTTGATCATTAAAATGCAATTAAGTCTTCATCACATATAGAATCCTATGAATCATGTCAATAAAATGGGAGTTCGGATGTGCCTTTACTTTATAACTTGAAAGTTCTACATTATACATCAGTCTTCGTTCTACACTGATAAAAAAAATGGCATAAATTTGAACTGAAATGCCAGAGATAATTTTCAAACGTTCAATTCAATATCCACTGCTCAAACCAACAAGGTTGTGGGCAGTTAATCAAAATTTTCACACAGAGAAATGGGTTCAGGGTTTGCTTAATTTGGATCATCTTGCTGGTCAAGTTAATAATGACAAAGAAAATAAGAAAGATACAAGAAGGTAATTTTTGCACTTCTGGATGGGAGAGGGTGCCATGTTTTCTATAATCCATAATTTATATCTATCTCAGATTTATATAGATCATATTACACAAAAAAAAAGGCTGCAATATCTTTCAACTTATGAGACCCACTTGAATGTATTTATTAATTAATTTATTTATTTTAAATGTAATTTTAAAGATTTAGTACATGGGTGCCATATAATAATTGAAGTAGAGAGGATTTATTTAGCTTCACAGAACTGACTATAGCCACTCCTGACAAACAAAATTCTTAATCTGTCCTTTACAAAAATCCTATTAAAGTAATCAGCTGCAGGCATTGGTGAGAGTATTTAGGAAAACACCAATATGTCAGAATGCTTCTGATCCTTGAGGGCAACTTTTTATTAAATGATTCTTCCCTAGACTGTTCATCTCTGACTGAGACGAGATTTTTACGAGAAGAACTCCTAAGGAAACAAGGGAAATCAAATGATCCTATAATTTTTCTGCTGAGCCTGTATCTACTCTGGAACCTTTCCCATAACATATGACTTTCTCTAAAAGTTTCAGAGGAAAAAATCAATAGCCTCCTTCTTTAAAATCTTGATACTCTTATGATTACTAAAATACTATTGTTAAGTGGAGTAAATATTTTCGGGTTTGCATTGTGAGTCCTAAATCTGATGACAGATGAGCTATTTGGCTGCCTTTGAAATGTGTCTTTCAACCCAAATGATTACCCCATACCTAACTATTATGCAAGTGTCTCTTTAAATTACTTTGTCTGAAAAGAGATTTTTTTACAAAACTCCAGTCTTGCTCTCATTGAAGGAATACAGAATATCACTTTTTGATAGCTGTAGGCATACACAGATAAAATAATTATCTATTACAACTCTCTTCAAGCCAGTAAGGTGGAGCAGTTTCTTTTTAGGCCTTGCAAAGACAGAATTCTTATGAATCTCAAAAACCACAGAAAGACCACAGTCATCAGGTGAGAACTGTCCTCTATTCTACTTTTTCTAGTGCTCCATCTGTTCATTTTTACACCGTTGGTAAAACCTCACGATGGGGGAATACAAGTGAATGAAGAAACTGTGTTGTGCAATTGTGGTAAGGCTTCTTGGAAAAAAAAAAAAAACCTGTGCGGGATTTTTAAAGCTGAGGAAAGAGAAGAGTGATCATCAGAACTAATCTTTTGGAGGAAGATTAGTAACTCAGAAAAACCATTAATTGTCTTTTGAAGCACACTCTACTGTTAATGCAGTTAGAAATATTAATTATTTCCAATTATTATGTAAGACTTTGAGAGTTCAGTTATTTTTTTTATCACTAATGAACTTGTAAAGTAGTCCTTGTGCATCTGACAAGGTTTTGAAGCGAACAAATCTGATGAAGTTTACATGACAGAGTACAGCACAAAAGTTTCTGCCTCTTGTAAGGTGGTAGAGGTGGCCAAATGCCAAAGGTGAGTTGTATGTACACAAATCCTGTCCATGATTGCAAATAGACTAAAGAGGCTGAATTTGCATTAAATCTCAAAATCGCTTCTTTAAAACCTTTGACATTTCATGCAGAATTTGCATAATTATTCTTAATTTTTTCCCATAGGTTTCTATATGGCTACACCACTGCCAATCCACATATTCTACCATGGTTCCAATGTGGTCTTATAAAACGTCACGTAACAAACAAGAGAAACTTGGGGTCTTACCCTGTACTCAGCTCTGATAGATAGATTAAGGCATAATTATTTAAATTCATTGCTACAAGCAGTTTACACACTCCCTTAAATATATGTATATATTTAGGTTCAAAATGGGATTCAGGAAATTCATGAAGACTAAATATATCAGGAGCTATTAAATTAAATTATGTGGATGCAATCTGGTTCAGAAATGCCTCATACAGTAGATTGGAAGTGCCTCCCAGGCACTATGAGGTTTAACAAGTCAAACAGTTTTTGGCTTCTGTAGCAAAAAATCCCACTAAACAGAATAATCCTCTTAAGGGTGAGGAATTGGTGAATAAAATTTAAATTCTCAAAAAATATAATTTATTACAACTAATTTTAAACCAATCCAACCAAAACTCCAGCAATGTCAGAGTTCTGTAAGTACAAAGATATTGCCCATTCCCATGTTTCAATACTGACCATAACGGGAAATGATCAGTGTAAAGCAAAGTATTTGGTTAAAGTCCTGTAAACAAACCCACCTCTTCTGAAGATGGCTCAAAAATGGGAAGCTATTGTATATAGCAAAGTAGGGACATCTACAGAGAGTTGTTAACAATTTATTTTAATTCGTCTATGCTTAGCTATTATGTTTGCTGGAATATGCTGCTGGATTTCATTGTGGCTACACTTCATTGCCCACAGTATGTTGGGAGCTTACATTAAGGACTGGGAAAAAACCTGTGCTCCCAATGCAGTGAGAATATCAGATCAGTATTATATCAGGAATTCAAGGACTGCTTCTCCAGACATTTCTGTTTCCTGAAAAAATACCAGTTTTGAATGTTGCTGGCTGCTTTGTGCCTCCCACAAACTATTGAGCATATTTCTGGTGGGACAGAAAACCCTCTTCTCCAGGCTGTGCAGTGTCTCCTCTGCTGCACTTTTACAAAGGCTGAAAGCTGATGTACTTTTCTATACTCTCGAGAGACTTTTCTATGTCAGGGCCTCAGATTCCTCCCTGTATCTTGGTAAATATATTGAAATGTGAAGATCTGTGCCTAACTGCACCTCACACATTTTCTCCCATCTGGTATCTCCACATCTGAAACAGGAGATCTTGAATCACATGAGAATTTCCATCTTCTAGCATCAGCAGCTCTCCTGCCACTGAGAGAAGCAGGTTCCCCACTTTTGTCTGCAGCAGTACAAAAATGCACTGGTCAATGAACTTCTCATTGCCCTGAAAAGTGGACTCTCCAGCCCCAAGCAGGTCATTTCCTCCAACTGGTAGTTTCCTGCAACTTCTTGAATTGATAGAAAATAGCTCATAAAAATATTTTATTCTTGTACTTATCATGCCTAATTCTTTAACCAGTACTTAAGATGCCTAAATGGCTTCTGCCCTATAATTTATTTTGTTTCTTCAAAGGAAGTGGTTTTGTAGGTATTATTTGCATAAATGCACTCTTTTCTGTTATCAGAAAAATTTCCTGCTTTTCGAGAAATAAAGATCTTCAGAGATGAGTGTATAAGATAATAGTATTGCTATGAAAATATGATCTCTACAATTAAAAAAAGAAAAAAAACTTGCTTACTTATCCATATAAACCTCAGTGAACCTTTCAAGTTCATAGTTAAATTATGCAGTGTTAGCTAAATATTATGTTAGCTATTTATGTCCTACATTACTACAAGAAGGAGTTCTGGCCTCTGAATCAATAGCCATGTGTTTCCACTGAGGATAAGATTTTACCTGCAGCTGGAAATAAGACCTGATTCAGAGTACATGGTTTTACCATTATATTCCTCATCACATTGACCTGCTGATAGAGACCTTGCATCACACACAGCCTTTTGTTTTGTTTTGTTTTTAATGCATTATACATATTCAGAGGACAAAAGAAACCCTCTGTTCAAATCTTCTTCTCATGGTTAAACAGCTGTGAAGCTGATGTGCAGAGCACCAGCCACTCTTTAGAGAACTGACAGGTAACTAGAGGGCCTGTTTCATACTCAAGCTCGCCTCACTGGGTACAAGATCACACAAGTCTTGCTCAGAGGCAAGATGTTATCTGGCCTAGGATTTAAGGTTGAATACAAACCTAAAAATAAGCAAAAAGAAAAGGATCTAGGCACCTATCTGGGGAAAGGTTGACATTTTGGTAACTATATCCAAAATAGAGTTCCTGAAAGCCCCTTTTCAAATGGCACATAAGCTTCAAAGTCACCTAGTCTTCACAGTTGTTGCATTTTGTGACCTTAAAGTTTCCAAAGAGGTTAACTTGTACACAATTGCAGAAGAGCTCATGTTCTGACATGGTTGAACACTGCAGAGTGAGCACTGCACTGTAAAGCTCTCACTGAAGACCCAGCTGGGCTGCCTTCCTTCACTGAATTCCCCTCAGGGTCTTCCTGACTTGGTAAGTATTATCAGAGTAGATCTTATGCATACAGACCAGATCAGATCCCCAGAAAACATGGAGTGATTTCACAGACACTGAATTTGTGAAGAGGACGCAGTGCAATTAAACCATTGATTTAAAATGTAGGGGCTTCCCCAGGAAGTGGGAGATGAAAGTTAATTCCTCCCTCTGCCAAAGGGATTTCTTTCTTAGGGCAGTGGTCAGAGGTTATAGGCTATGCATAAAATAACTAAGGTTCTTTGGGCCAGAAAGAAACCAGAAAAATCAGCATGATTCCTCTGAGAATGACACATCCTTTTTGACTTGTCTACTTAGTAGCTACTCAACTGTACTTTGTGTTTAAAATTCCCTGAATCCTGCATTCTTTTCTGAAAAGTGACAAGTCTCAACAAGCATGTGGAATTTAGTTTTCCTCCCCCAGCTGCCAATGTTACCTGGAGCTCTGTGGTTATTGCATTTGCCTGAGGACAAGCTAAGAGGAATTGATCTATTCCTGGAAGCTGAAGAGAGACTCCAACTCAGACTGTGCCTTATCTAGGTGTCATTTACAAAGAACATGGAAGTGGCTGTGGCTGGTATCTGCTTCAGGTTGAACACAATTTTTCAAAGATTGTCAGCCATAACCTGATCTCTGTGATGAGAGCAAGCATTATACCACATGTCAGGGTCTCTCGTGGGAAATCCAAGATATAATTTACATAGAAGGTATGAACACAGAAATTCAGTATTTCTTGTCATTTCTATCTTCTTGAATAACCCAGTCTCTTTCAAACAGGTTCCCATGTAGAGTTCACAAATGCAACCTGTGCTCAATTATGCAAAATAGGGACAGATAAGGTAACAGCTGCTACACCACTGTCAGACACGGAGAAATCACTTCTGGTCGGAAGGATCACGGAACCACAGAATGAATTGGGTTAGAAAGGACCTCAAAGATCACCTATTTCCAACTACCCTGCCATGGATAGGGATGCCATCCACTAGATCTGATTGCTCAGGGCCCCATCCAACCCGGCTTTGAACACTTCCAGGGATGGAACCTCCACCACTTCTCTGGGCAGCCAGTTCCAAAGATGATACATTTCAGCATGGCCAGCTGCCAGCTTTGCTGTCTATACCCTGTCTGTCTACCTCAGAAACACAAGGGCTTGATGTTTCTACTTTTTTGGTCAGAGTTTATATGATTTAGTCTCCTCCCTCTGTCTCTTGTGTGGTCTATTTACCCCTCCACAAAAGAAATTGAAGGGATTAATCAGCCTTCAATGTGAAAAGAGGTAAAGACTCAATAAAGATTTACATCCTCTCTTAGTGGCATAACACACATTTTAATGTGTTTTTGCTTGACATGCAAGGCCAGTACAATATGAAAGATTGCTAATGAATATAATAAAGCCTAACATTAAGCTTTTGACTTCATCCAGTAACAGCGTATAATGCAAAGTTGAGGTCAAAAATTGACACCTCAATCGTTGTGCTACGGTATTATTCATGTCAATATAATACAAAGTTGCTTTCTATTTATATTTCTTGGTCTTTATCAATTTAAGACTGGAGTTTGAGATTTATTTAAGTATAGGATGTTAGATATAATTTGCATCTATTAGAGCAAGCTAGACCTTTTGCTGCCCTCATGGGTGTATGAATGTCAAAAAGACTCAGCATTCCAGGAATACCATAATGAACCAAATATGAAGTCACATTCATGGGGAAAAAAACCCACATCAAAGGTGAGGCATGTTTTCAATCAATCTCTTCAGATGATTCAGCTACAAACATCAAGATTTTATAATGACCTGCAGACCTGTTTCCCATGCACAGCTGTATGAAGCAAACCAAAAGCAAATGAACTGTGAAAACCATTATTTTCACTGAGAGCCTAAGTAAAGTAACATTTATTTGAACCTTTTTGTGTTCCAATGATATTTTATTTTAAAGAGACACTAAAAGCATAACATAATTACCCATTAGCCTTTCCTGGCACAGAAAAGAATCCAAAATTGACCTCTTTTGTACTTCTAATCAAAATTATCTTCACATCACCGTTTTAAAAAAAATTCAAAATCCCCTGTATTCAAACCACAGCTGGGTTGATTTCTTGGTTATAAAACTGTATAATGCACAAAAATGCCAGAAGTGTGCATGTTTGTAATTTTATATATTTAGGTGCATAAGGAGATGCATATATGTATAGATATGTATCTTTGCATACATACATATATATACTTACATGTATATATTCATTTGTTCACATATAAACATGTATGTACACTTGTACATTTTAAATTTATTTAATATAATAATCATGCAGAAGTTTCTTGGCAACACTGAGGCAGCTTCTCCTCTTTTACAGCGAATGTTGCATTCTAACAAAGAATCCTTATAATTGCTCTTTAAAAATTACATGTGGCTCAACTCCATACAGCCACACACTATACAGAGCTGTGTGAAATCTCATTATGAAACCTCAAATCAGTTAAAGCTCACCCAGTTAGGGGTTTGTTAATAGCCTGACATTCACCTTTGGGTCATTATAATGCCTGTGTGATCTTTAAGAAGATGAAGTAACTGTACATCTACGGATTTTTTCTGTTTTGAAAGAGATGTTACAGAAAGGAGTTTTAAATAAATGACATTAAAACTAGAAAAGGCCATCACAAAATGCTTGTTTATTCAGAACAAAACCAGTAAATTCAGTTTGATAGTACTTGCTATTGCTTTTATCTTTCTGCCAATATTTGTTTGCTTAGCATGTCAATAAGGGTTGAATCATGAACTGTGTATGTACAAGTGTTTGTGCTGCAACACTTCATGAGTTTGTCTTGGGAGCTGATGTTGGTGTGGGAATTTATTCAACAAGGAAACAGAAATGGTGTCACATATGAAAGCGATGACCAAAGGCTTAGACATGTAGAATGAAATACACAGAGTGAAAATCTCAGAACAGTCAATCTTTTTATATTTGGAACTGCTGCTTATTACTGCAACAGGGTTGTGCTGAGCAGGGCACACAGGCAGGATGCCCACAGGCACATGAGAACAACCCACTGTCAACCTTTGACTGAAGTGTGTCATTGGATGAGTAATTTCAAATGCTGCACACGCTGGAACGTTCAGAGCATATTTGTATGTGTTTCAAAAACAGTCAAATTTGCTGGATAAACCATTTTCTCTTAAAACAGATCACTCAGTATAAGATGACACTAAAACAATCTAGGCAGTTTTGTCTAAGTTTACATGTTTTTCCGTCCAACTTACTCTGAAATCTAAAATTCACAGGCAAAAAGAAACACAGGGAAAGATTTAGCCCTGTGTATTAAGACAGAAGATGACACAGTTACGCAAATAGAACTCCAGGTGACATTTTTTGTCAATTTGTGACTAATTTTCAGTGCTCACCAAGCTGCTTGGCTGAACTAGTTACATGTGACAGTGTGACTGACCTCACTTTAAGAGTGTGTTTAAATAGGTGCAAATGTAAAATTAGTAACAGGGATAATCAAACAACAGACTTGGTAAATTTAGGAGGAAAATAAATTTAAAGGATTGTATACAGTATATATATATTAGCACCAAAGTAGTTTTATAGCCTATAAAGCAACTCCTTTAATGAAAAACAAATACTACTGCAACATTTTGCATTCCTTTCCCACTTTGCTCAGCTGAATGTTCAAGTTAATGTTCAACATATTTAATATTTATATATCTCACTGGATTAGATTTTTTTATTTTGTTAGTTTTAACATATGTTCAAAATGCTATGCAAACAGTGATGACCACATGCTGGTCAGAAGAAGTTATATCACAGATTGAAAACAGTACATCCTGTTTTAGAGCATGCACATGCACTAGATGAAGGTTTAAGATCTCTTTCAGCTCAGTGACTCAAAACTTCAGATGCTTGATGATCATAGTCTGATGACTATAAAGAACAGACACAAGAAGCTGCTTTCATCAACAGACTCTGCTTGTGTCTTGTAGTGGTTTATTCAAAAAAGCTGCCACTGACCAGGAAATCATATCTAAAACCTCAAAAGCCAGTGTAATGATGAATATTTAGATTGAGTCTGCTCTTTGATTTTCTTTTCAGTTAGAATGATTGATAAATATCCCTCCAGTGAGTAATAATTCTTGACTGACAGATTACTTCCTTCTTAGACATTTTGAATCAAACTAACACAGACATTTTGATCGCACTTCATTCTTTTACATTAATGCAACATAAAATCCTCCCACTGCTGCATATGTGTCAGATGGAAACATTATCTTGAATTCATAAATATTTATTGATAACAAATCTTATATGAAGTTTCCTGGATTGATAACAAAAATGTAAATACAATAGATTTATCTTTCTCAAGAACTCTAAATACTGATTATGCTAATTTAAATGATGCAGATAAGGGCCCTGAAAAGATGGACATCAGGCCTGTTGGCTTTCATTTTTACAGATCCCCAAAGAATGCTCTGCAGTTTAAAATGTAAACAGAAATGAGTTGCCTCAAGCTAGTTTTTATCTAATATTAAATGCAACTTGTTGGTGCCAAGTATTACAAGGGAAAAGAGGATGAATGTTACAATAAGATCATGAAGAAGGTCATCATAATTGTGTGCCCCAGGCTTCTGCACAGGAGAGCTTTCAAGGGTGCAAGTTTTAAAGGCAGTGGGGCAGATGCAAAGCTAACATAAAGAAGCCTGCTCCCTCTGAAGTGAGTAGAGGAAGCCTGATTTGCACTGCAGAGACGCCTCTGAACAGGTAACCCAGCAATTCCATGACGACCAGTTAACGAGCTGTCAAAGCCTAAACACCAGCTATCCACTCGTCTGTACCCAGGAAAGTGACACACAGCCAGGACTGTATGTGTAGCATTTAAGCATCTGCCACAGATGGGGAATTTAGCACACTTGCTGAAATTATTCCAGGAATCCCTAAACCATATTTGAGCATCAGTAAGAGTATAGAGGAATGCACAGTTATCAAGAATGCCATCTAGTGTACCCTCCAGCAACACTCCACCATAACAAACTCTCTGCTCACCAAAATAAACTGAAATGATGATGAACTGTATATCACACTAGATTGTGATAGATGGGGCCATTAATAGCAACCAGAGAAGAATCAGATGGCTGGATCTAATGGAAATCACATGGCTTTTCAAAGCAACTTGGAGTGTTTTGTTCTGTAGCACAAGATTCTTTGTATATGATTATGTAAAATTATTCTAGTCTCATGCAGCCTAATCTTTCATTAGGACGCCTTGTGGCAAGTCTGTAACCAGAGACTCCTCCCCCGCCCCCCCCCCTCCATTTTCTGTCTCTGAATCATTCTGAATGTAGGGAAAAGGAAATTTTGTGAAACAAGTCCTCTGGATAGCTCTCTGGATAGTTCTGAGATAAGCATTAAGATGTGCAACCCCAGTAAAGATGCTTGGTATGATGTTATCTGGCAACTGGTTACTCTTAATCTCACTATCTCACGGTTGCTCTGGTATGCAATAACAAATTGTAAATACCAAAATGCTTTCCACCATCCACATCACCTCTTTTAGTTCTTCACATACAAGACTCGGTGACTACTCTTCTGTGGTGGCACAACATGAACCAAGAGCAAAGGCTTTCCATTACCCACCCATTTAAAATCTATTCACTTGTAGTGGGTTTGCTGCTCCACACCAAGCCAGTTTTCTGACAGTTGTGGGCAATATTGCTGGGAATCATTTACACACAAATAATTTCAATTTTTATGCAGCCTACATGCATTTCCAAGAAAAATCTTGCTATTATTCCTGCTGAATTCTGGTTTGTGTTAAGCAATTGCTCAGATACATCTACTATATCATGATTAATCATGTAAAAGCATTCGAATTTGTGTTCTACACTACATTTCACAGTAAATAACTCCTTCATTTTCATCTACAAAATCAAGAATTATTTAATGAGGAAGAAAGGTCTAACAAACAGTGAACTAATCTGGCATTTAACTTCTCTATTCACTATATACTTCCTGTATGACTTTTGGCAAGTTGTTTGGCTATACTCTAACTTCCTCCAATGTAATCCAAAGATAAAGGCACAGCTGCCACTACAGAGCTTTTTGAGGGTAAATAATGTGAAACTCTGTGAGGTGTTTGAACAGAATAGTAGTAGAGGCAGGTAATATAGCCAGAGAGATCTGATGCTCTGCTCACTTTCAGCAGTACTAATGCCTGCTCTCATCTTTGGAACATGTTTGCAATAAGCTTTGTCAACAGTGCTTCCAGGTTGTTTCAAACCTCTTAATGAAACGGGGAGATGCTTAATGTGTTTAGTGACATTGTCCTGAGCACAATCTGCAGCTGAGCTGTCAGCTCCAGCATACCAATGATGCTGCCCTGGGAGGAAGAAAGCTGCATTTTTGCTTCCTCAGATGGCTGCACAAACACTGTGAAGGCTGACACAACCCATATTGTTAAAGAGCACAGAAATTATCATTCAACAGACTTACCACAGGATATCAAGAGTTTCTCTCTCTTGCATATTTTTCATTGAACTGAAAGCCACATATGATTTAAAAACCCTCCAATAAAAATTTGCTGTTAGAATGCATCTTCAGTGTTGCCAATGGAATTGCTCAAGTCAATGAAAATAGACAAATTTGAGCCAGCAAAAAGTGGAATCTTATTACTATCATATTATTATTATTGCTTATTACTAATAATGTCTTAGCAAAGTACTAAGACATCAACATCCTTATAATCTCTATTTTCCACTGTGAGAATAGAAGAAAGTAGAAGTAGAGCTCCTGAGCACCCTGCTTCAGCTGGAAGACCATGGTTTGATCTACAGTCTCCTAGCAGTTTCGACACTTTCACACTCTGATTAGTACGTGAGAATTCAGCAGGAAAACAGAACTAGGAGAAAATAGATTGATATTGAACATTTAGGGAAACCAATGGCACATGCTGAAAGACCTGTCTTTTTTATTCAAAGTTTGTGTCTGCTCACATTGCAGAGCTCTTGATGTCCATTCAAACTGCTGTTATAGAATGAGCATCACTTTTCAGTCCCATTAGTCAGAATACCTTAGAAGCAGATGGACAGCATCTCAGCAGGAGGTATGATTGTCTCCATAGCTATTAAACGCTGAAAGTAGTGAATGAAAATCCCCTGTTACAGATAGGTGAAGTGAAAGTCTGACAGAAGACTAAATCTTCACTATTCTGGGAAAATAAACTGCACCCTGAAAGCAAACACAGCAAGAAAACTCAAGGGTAAAGAAATAACATATATAGGAGTTTAAAAGGGAAGATTAAAAAAAAAAAAAAAAAAAGACAAGGAAAAAATGTATTAATTTGTAAATAGAAATTCAAATATTCAGCATAAGTCAGAGAAAGTGCATGGTAGTCAGGAAAAATTGGGTAGGTTGCATACTTCGGATCTGCCCATAATCCTGTCTTTAAATACACTATGGTATTTAGTGATATTTAAAAAGACTTTAAAGTGCACACACAGACATAACAGAATAACTCAGTAAATCAGTAGGCATGAGGGGAATGGAAAGTAGATACTTGTCTTGGGAAAACTGATATAACTGCTTGGATTTCACAGCGTCAAATCTGACATCAGTTGATGACAAATTTACCCCATTTTCTTTGTAAGGAACCAATTGACTCCAGCCAAGCAACCTCTCTGAGATCTTCACAGTCTTTAAATGATGGATCCAAATTTTCAGATATACAATGAAACTCCACCCAGATCTCCAGATGGCCTCCAACTACATCCTGCAGGTTACACCTGCTCTGGTGTAACTGCTGCCCCAACATGTGGCAGGTTCATGGTACCTGAGTGACAAACGAGTCTGCCTAAGGGGTGGCTTTGACAAGAATTCTGTCCCTCTGTGCAAAATGAACCCTATGAGCTCTCTGCAAGACACAGTGCAAGAAAACCCCAAACATGACTGAGCACATGTTGTCCTCTCCTTGCACTGATAGGAGAAATGTCACTCCTCTTGAGTTACACTTGGTCCGATTTCAACAGTCACTGGTTGTGGAAGAAAATGTAATTTCCTTTTGTGTTAAATATCATCAATAATATCAAAGAAAGAAAATCTAAAGCTGCATGGGAAAAAATGTGTATATATATATATTAAAAAAATATAAATATATATAATCTCCATGTAATATTAAGAAATGCCATGTTGTTCCCAAGTGTGCATTTCCCAGTTGCCAGGGAGGCTTCCTCTTGAACTTGTTTCTACCAAAGGGACAAAAACAGGACTTGAAAATACCTGCTCAATCATTCAAAAGATGATCAAATGATTAGATTATCAGAAAATACAAAAAATCTTTTATCATTAAAAGATCTGTGTTTGGTATGCACAGTAGGCTATCTCTAAGCCTTCATTTGGAAAATTAAAAAAAACAAACAGTATAAATAAAGAACACATCACAAGGTACATAGTGATGGTTTCCAGTGATTTCAGAAGAATTCATAAAGGAAAAAATTTAATATGGTTTCTTGGCTTAAGTGCCACTATTTTTGGTGGCAATCATTTTTGGTGGCACCCATTTTTATTGGCACCCTTTTTTGTTGGCACACTTCACATTTTTCAGTAGCCATTTTTAAGTGTGAGTGCAAAACCTGGACACAGTTTAATTCCTGAAAAGCATAAAGGTTCTTTGTACTTACGTTACATGCATATGACTGATACACAGTAAAACCTCAAGTTATAGACAAAATACCTTAAAATTCAGATATTACAGACCTCTACCTGATTAATTAATCAGACATGACACTTAAAGGTGACTTGAATGACAGATTTTAATAGTGAAAATTTGGACTCTGTCATTTAAGGAATAGCAAAAAATAATGCCTGGAAGGGAAGTCAACTCTCTTCAAAACAACAGGAAGTAGATTTTGAGAGTGAGAAGGATGAATTATAAGAATAAAATCTCAAGGGAACTGACATACTCTCTCCCTTTAAACCTTCAAATAAAAATGTGACATGAGAACATGCACAAACCCCCACACCATTTCTCATTTTCCACTCAGGAATAACTAGGAAAAATGATATGCCTGGGGTCAAACAGGACCTTCAGTGGTCCTGCCTGATTTCCAGTTTCATCAGTTAAATTCTCAGAATCTGCAAAGTATATGAGCAGAATTATTCCATGAAAATTATTCTTCAGTAATTTTATACAGTATTAAGCATATTTTGCCTTCCTTTTACCAGACATAACTCTAATATATTTAGGCAGATTTATTCTGCAAAGGGTTGGACACATGCATTGAGAATGATAAGAACATCATCATGGATACAGTATCTTTGACTAGAGTAAAGAAAATCATTCTAGGTTGAACAATTCATATTGGATGAATATGCAAACAATCCAATAATCTCTTTATTAAGGTTAACATTAAAAAGTCTGTTTCCTCGAGGGAAGTAATTTCATAAATGATTATGATTAAAGCATGTTCCCATTTTGTAAGGAAAAGACTAATAGATGAACTTACATGATATTCTGAAGAGAAAAGCTTCTGGGTTAGTGACTGTACCCTGATTACTTCCAAACCTATTGGGAAGCTGGTGAAAATGTTGCACATACACGAAAGAACAGACGTCTATTTTTGGACCATGTTAAACCTTTTACAAGCATTTACCACTATTTTGGAATGAATATTCTTTGCTTTCATTTACATTACTTCTGCTTCTCTTTTCTAAAAAAGAATAATCATTTGTTTGGGTTTTCAGACACATTCAGACAAACTGAATGTGCACCAAGGACTGGGTCATGTCTTCACACCCCTAAGGCACACAGAACCTAAAACCCATCGACAGAGCTCGGCTTTGGAGGCAGTCAAACAAGTTAGACAAGCATGTAGACAAGGACATTCTTACAAGTTAGGATTTGAAATTGTATATGTCTGATAAGAGAAAACTAAATGCAAGGTCTGGGCCCAGGCAGTAAAGCCATAGCTTAATTGCTTAGGAACAATCAAAGCTTTCAGCTAAACCTGTGTAAGCCACAGGGAAAAAAACAAGTATTTTTTTTCTGTACGTTTCTTCTTGCCCCTACTTCCCCTTTGTGAAAGAGGAGATTGCAGAAATTTCCTCAGGCACTTCTCTTATTTTGAAATTAGGGATACCCAAACAAGAAATAAATATGACTATCTTAAAATCAAACCAAGATACTAAACACATCCTTTGTATATCATGCATCAAAAGCAACTACTACAACATCCTATATTAATCTGTGCAAAAATCAACACCCTTGGTAAAACTAATGGACCAGAGGGTGTGTGAGATTTTTAAATTTGAGAATTTATGAGAGTAGTTAGCTGTTCAGAACCCCCCTCCTTCTTCTGAGACAAAAGAGTGAGATTAAGTGTTAGTCTTAACAGTCCATACTGATAGAAAGTCATAGGTGCAGAGAGAAATAAAAAATAAATAAATAAATAAATAAAATAAAAAAAAAGAAAAAAGAAAATGTTCTATGGGAAGAATCACATCTTTAACACAGAAGTAATTGTATTTCTTTCTAAATGGAGGATGGAGGAGCAGATAATCTCTTTGTTTATACCTAGGCTTTCAATCTAAGATTTCGATCCCTTGAGTGATATGAGTTTGTGAGGTGTACTAAGACTGAGGGAGAATCTGAACTGCATAGAAGTCTACAGAAGAGGTCTGTGTTTTGCATTGACAAAGTCCATGAAATCCTCAGGGCACTTTGCAGTCAAGAGACAACACAAATTCTGTGTAGCTGATTTTGAACTTCAACTACCTACACTATCCCCTCACCCAACTCCAGCTCTGGAGTTAACCTGAGCAAACCCAGTTCAGATATCTTCAGATCTTCAGAAGTAAGAAGTCTTTCTAGAGAACAAAAAAGTTTACATTAATATTGAGAAAAACTTTTTAAAAAGTTTTGTGCTGTCTTTAATTTCCCATTAAAAAAATAGACCTGTTTGGAGAAGCTTCCTAAATGACATGACACAGTGGCAGGAGAAAAGAGAACATTTTTCTCCTCATCATCAGAGCCCCAAAATAACAACTTTCTGACATTAAAGATTCTTCAATCAGAGACTGAGGTTTCTTTAAGTCAGCATTCATTTTGTCACTTTTATATGAGTGTCAACAATTGAGAAAACACAAACCAAAAGTTTGGTTTTGTGCTCAAAATAGCCAAACACACGGAAACACATATTGAGCACCACTTCCCAGCAGGTTGGTGGGTTTTGTGTATTGTCACTGCCTTTTTTTGGAGTTCTCTTATGGAGAGAGGACTGAAAGATGAGTTCCAGGGCGCCTACTTGGTGCCTGAAATGGAAGTTGAATGAAACGTAGGCAGTGAAGTCCAAGAAAATGATCCAGAGAAGACATGCAGCAAGGGGTTGTCACACCCAACAGACACTAACACTCCAAAATTCCTTCATTTTCAGCCTCAGATGCTTTCCAGAGTCTTGTTTTTGTCCCCAGCTTCCACCTTGACTCCTTGGTCTCTTGGGGACAAGGGGCCATGTGTCCACCCTCCAGCTGAGCTCTGCCAGTGTCATAGTGCCAGTTCAGCACACTGAGCTGATCCCAAAAACAGCCACTGTGGTGATGTGCAGGATGTGGGATCAGAGGCAGTTCTGCCTCTTCTAGGGCATTTGTCCTGAGGGTTTTGCTCTAGCTGCACACCACTTACACAGCACCTGGTCAGTTTTTGGCTTTGCAGCCATGGCAGTGCTGGTACCAAGGTTTCCCTCTGGAAAACACTGTCAGGTCTGGAGGGACTGATGAGCCTCCTTGTCCCTGCCCAACCCTCCAGGCTCTTCTTGCTACAGCCCAAGACACTCTTTTAGCCCCCTGAGGGCTGTCAGTCCCAGTGCTGGAGCCCCAGGCTGCCCTGTGCTCTCTGCCCACATCTGACATCCTGTCCTGTCCCTGTCCCCAGAGCCCAGGACTGAGGCTGTCCTGCTCCTGACTGTGGTCCCAGGGAGCCTCTGCAGGCCTCAGCTGATCTCCATGGGGAGTCATCACCCCATGGGGTGTCTTGGTGAGTCCCCTTTCACCTGCCTGGACTTGGGCTTCCTCAGGCCCTGCCCACTGTCCAGTCTCTGTCCATTTTCCAGGCTCCCAGCACAAAGGAAAATGGCATTGGCCATTCCCGCCACTCTGTAAATCCCTGGTGACACAAAACCCACGTGGAGACCAAGGAGACATCTGCTTCCATCAACTCTCTTTTTTCCTTCCCTGGCTTGAAAAATGCTCCACTGCACCCCTCAGAGAGAAAAACAGCATTACAAATGTATTGAAACAAGCTGTCATTGCCCTAAAATTTCCTTTTACGAGCAAAGGAAATTCCACTACTCCAGAATGACAACCACAGCACTTCTGAGAAGCCCCTGTAAATCTTGACTGAGCTCAAGCGTGTTGCATTAGCCAGGTTTATTACTAGGAAATACTGGGGAAAATGTGATGAGAAAGCCCATTCTTAGGAACTCCAAACCAATAGCGTGATTGAAACTGCAGAAATTTTCCCTGCAGTGAACCAAAGCCTTAAAACCTTCTAATGGCTTGCTCATTGTTACACAAATGCCTCTACATAAATCAGTCAAGTATAATAAGGCAATAAAATTTAATTCATGCACAAATATCTGGAAATCAGCTATGCTGGAAATAAAATTCAGAGCTCTAAATAGGAGTTTTGGAGGGGCTCCTGAAGCATGATTTAGGCATTTTTTGTCAGAATATGACATGATCTCTATAAGTCCATGATGATTTTCATGCATATTATCCTGTTTTGCCACAATTGAGATCCATGGCAGTGTTGGAACCAAGGTCTCCCTCTGGCAGACATTCTCAGGCCTGAAGGGAATGATGAGCTTCTCTGCAGAATCCTTTTGGTTCTACAGTTTGGTTTATGTTAGTAATCAAATAGAAATAATATTTACTGAAGATTTAAAACTGACTTGTAAAAATATACTTGGCATCAAAATTTGAAACTTGGCCTATGATGGACTGCCATAAGAACTGCCCAAAAGCATTTTCTTAGCTTTCTCAAATTGTACTTAAAAATAAACAGAGGCTCTCAGAGTTATTTGGTTGTATTAAAAGAATCAACTTCATATTTTCAAATATACTTTTTGCACTTGTGTAATTTTCAAATGGGATGAATCCAAGTAAAATACCATAAAGTTCATATCAATGTCTTTTATTAGAGAGGTTAAAAG
Organism: Hylia prasina; assembly: GCA_013397195.1. NCBI lineage: Eukaryota > Metazoa > Chordata > Aves > Passeriformes > Sylviidae > Hylia > Hylia prasina. Next base: position 178,082 of record VYXD01005580.1, on the reverse strand, counting down.
TAGCTAAAATTTCATTAAAAATAAACTATGTCAAGCCATTTCTTTTTCCAGATGGAGCATTTGAGCTTCTTACCAGTTACATATTGCTTTAATGCTTTGAAGGGGGAATAACACCCCCATCCCATGGCATTTGCCTATGGCACCCAGAGATTAACTCTCATTTACACCAGAAACAGGAGGAACAAGAAGCAGCCAAAAGCGTGGAAGATGAGTCCTTTGATTCAGCTTGTGTTGACTGAAGTCCTACCTAGACCCTTTTGTCCCTTCCTTTTAGAACTGAGCCACTGACTTAGAAGGAACAAGGACAAGTGACTTGGTTCTTTGAGCAACAAATCCTTAGGAAGATGCACAGTATATATTCTGTGCAAGGTTACTCCTCCTCTCTCTATACCCCTCTGTTTTATCCCACTGTTCAGCCAACTCAGCACCATTTCTAAAGGTCTTGAGCAGAGTGAGTGTCCTGCCATGACACACTCGGTAAGAGAGCTATGGATTGAGGTCCTCTGAGGAGGTACAGACCAAGATTTTAAGGAACCAACTACTAAAAATGCACAACTTAAATGTCACCATCCTGCCCTTTTTCCTCTCCCCATTCTTGCCTCACTTCCTCTGCACCTTGACACAAAGAATGATGTGAGGGAAACAGTGAAACTCCTTGAACTTTCCTACTCTTAGACTCTTAAGCAGATTTTTCCTTGGAAAGAGAAATCAGCCCCAATACGCAGAGACCAAAAGAAGGAAAAATAAAGTCAAGTGAAGTACATAGGGTTTTTTCCAAGAAAGCTCAGAGGGGATTCTGGCATGAGACAATAGTCTGGAAAGAATCAGAGAATATAGTAGAAAGTATGTCTGAAGGACCTCCTGAGATGAAGCCAAGAAAGGAAATTTTTTGACTTGTGTCCAGAAACATTACCCTTTCAGGAACTGAGGTCTGGGGAATTTTTAAACCTGTTAACTATATCCTTTTAGGTAGCCACTGAGCCGAGGAGTGGAGTAGATAGAAGAATTAATATGAATGACTCAGATTCCACATAAATCCAGATTAGCAGCAGTTTGGGCATCACAAGCTTTTGTCTATTTCCTCCTTTTTTCTCTCTCTCTTTTTTTTTTTTTTTTTTTTTTTTTTTTTTTTTTTTTTTTTTTTTTTTTTTGGGGGTNTTTTTTTCATTTCCTTGAGGCTTCAACTGTGTAAGATATAGACAAACAATAAACCTTGTTCCCCATACAGACCAACTGGATGAAAATAGTTTATGGGAGTTCAAGTATGATAAGCTCATGATGCCTTGTGGATTTAAAAACCTTCTGCCCCTGAGCTCTGTGACTCACTCATCTTTAGAAGCCAAGTAAGTTTTCCCAAGTAATTCAGGAGCTGACTGGCTCAGACCCATGGCACTGTTAGGGAAGCATGGAACTGCTATGAATGTTCAAAATCTCTTCCTGTTTTGAGATAATGCAGCATAAAATAAGTCTCCCTTGAACAGATTCAGACCTCCTGCCAGACACTGCTCACAGTGTGCACACAGACAGTTCCTGAAGTTCTACTGATGGGTAGCAATTTGTTAAATTGCCATAATTCCGGATGGATTAAGGGCAAAGGTCTCACATATTACAGCTACAGAAATAATTCTCATCTTTTGATTGGAATTTCTATTGCTAGTTCAATAAATTGGACATAGCAGCTACAGCAACAGGATCACTATCACCATCCCCTTCCTTTGACATTGTTCTACCTAAAATTTTTCTCCCTTATCCACTTGCAAAAAATCATGCAATGGCATCTGAACAATATCATTCTTCACAATGGGATGCAGTGGGTAAATGCTGCTGCTGTCTTGTATTTCCCTCATCTCCACAGTTTCTATATCCCTTCTGTCTTTTTCGTTTGTTTAAAAACCCTAGCACCCCATGAAATCCAGCACTCATAAATTTAATCACATATCCGTGGTTGGTTGGTTAGAATGTTGTAAAAGTCTCCTGTATGTACAAAAATTCACTAAGACTCTTAGGTTTTGCAGCTCTTTTTCCATACTATTCTAATGTCTTTTTAAGAATAGTATTATTAAATATCTTACAAAAATACACATTCATCCATGCATTTACCACAAAAAAGGGGATTTTAAGTATTTTAAGCATGCTTTGGAATAGTATTTTCCATAGCTAGAAGGCCCCTTGAAAAACATTATTAATTTTTGAAGTGGCACACATTCAGATTTTCTCTTATTCAAAGGACTAGAAGTTGTGGCACTGACTTCAGTGTTGACAGGGTCATATCTTGTATGTAGATCTCCCTAGTTAAAAAATTATGTTGGATCATCATTCCCTGCTAATCTAGGCTGATTTTTTACAAAGAAACAAAGTTTCCATAGACCATGCTTCTGCTTTGATCTTTTATCTCTGCTTAATTAAGAACTCTGATTCACTTTTACCTTGCCAGAATATCTTGTATCCCTGATTCATTTTCCCTTGGCTAGATTAAAAAAGGTGACTCTTGGCTGCTTTTCACTTTTACCTTGGCATAGATGGTCTAACAAAAGTAGCTAACATTTTCCTTCTTATTAATTTTGAGACTTTTGCATTGGCCCTTCTGCCCAAAGGCTCTAGTCTTTCTGTCCTCCTTGCTTCAATTCTTGCAGTGTTACCAGTGAAAGACATTTGCTCCCTGCACGTAGTAAACTCTTATTAAAAGACGTAGAAATTTTTTTTATTCCCTTTCCCCTGCAGCACAAAGTAGCACTATGCTTGGATAGGATTTTTTGCAATGCATACCTTTGGTCTCATTAAATAATTACAAAATAAACCAGGAGCTGGTTCCAACCATTATATGGGAGATAAACAGTTTTTAAAATGTGGCCTAATTAAATAATTACTCAGTAGGCCAAAACAACTTTGATCTACCATGCAGCTAATGTGCAGTTTTCAAAAACTATCTAAAGTAATTACCCAATAGAGCTGACAGTTCTAAATGACCCACTACTTTTCTTTGGGTACTTGGTGCCCAGATTAAAGCAATCCCAGTGCATCATTTCTTTAAGAAGGGTTATATGCATCAATCAAGAACATATTAGGATCTTCTCCCACTGCTATTACTTTTCAGCTTTTTAGAGATTCTTCAGTGATCACAGACTTCTGAGATTCCTGGATCCCAAATGAGGGGACACTTTATTTCCAGCTTAAAATCTGGGATGCCTCTTCAGTAACAGTGTGATTCTTTCTTTTCTGTTAGCTATACTTTCACTTAGAAAAGGGGTATCAGAGACCCCTTTGTAAATGCAGGCTCTTTGTATGACACCTACTTATCCTACCCTGGCACCACTATAAAGATTTGGGGTGCCAGTGTGACATGTTACAACTGACTGGCCAATTCTAATCACTGATATATTTTAGCAGCAAAGCTTTCCTACTGCAAAGGCATTTTATATGAATAAAGTTGTGCTTTGCTTGGAATCATTTAATCTCTCTGCTCTCCTTCTCCCTCCCCCCACACTCCTCAGAATAAAAGGAAGCCTCAGCAAAAGCGCATTTTTTCCAATATGACTGTGCTTACACCAGCGATTTCACCAGCACTGTTCTGTCAATCACACATCACACTTTACCACCCTCCTCATCAACAGAGCTGCTCCAGCAGAATTTTGTATTACAGACCTGACCTGAGCCTCATTAAAGTGGCCAAGGGTCATAGGGTATAAAGGCAGACAGACATGTTTGGAAAACAGCAGCTTCCTATCTTCTCTTTAGGTTAATTGGTTTTGAACTTAAATGGAAGCTGATCTTGTTTTCAAATTTTAACCAAAAATAATTTCCATGGCTACTTCCAGATTCATGTTTTTAGCCACAAAAATCTGTTATCTTTTCAGTTGTACTTTGACAATTCAGATATTTTAACATCCTGATCATAGGGCTATGTCTGGAGAGGTTTCAAGGAGCATCCAAAAACTAGAGGATGAAGAAAATGGGGCAGATTTTGGTAAAAACTGGAGGGAGACCAACACAAGGCAACTGGAAAGAGATGGAGGAAGAGAAAGATCCCAAATACCAGAAGTAACTTCCCTAGACTAATTCTGAACTGCCAGAAGACCTTTTTGACTCGGTGGCAGGCATAGCAGCTTGCCAGCTTTAAGAACAGTCTTTTATTAAGGAACTTATAGAAAGCTTTGGATATCTAATTTTAGTAATCCAAGTGTGAATATATTGTATTTGTTTTATAAACATTCTTAACCTTCTGTGATTCTCTGCACTGGTAGCTCTCATTAAATGGTGTTTGTTACTTGCTGTTCTATTTCCGATACCATAATGAAGCCTGTAGCACACGTCAGTTCTTGTGTTGGCTTAACTGACTCCAAAATTTCACAGACACCATGTGAACTAACTGAAGTGCTCTAGCAATGATGGTGAGACCCCCAGCCCTCACTACAGTGTGACAGCTTTACTGCCTGTAACAGTGAAAAACAACTGAGCAGCAGAAAACACACACAGGTGTGCAGAGGAGCCCTGACTTGGAGCAGGGTGAAGAGAGGGTTGAAAAGCCAGCAGAGAGATGAGAGCCCTGAACTTAAATCAAAACCAGGTCTATTAGAACAGTAAGACCATTTTCAGGATTTTCCCTTGTTTGAGAGTAACCAAAGTGACAATATGCCAAAAGAAACAGTTTTGGTTTAGTCTGGAAAAGAACACATTAGTTAACAAAGCAAAGCTTATCCTTGTTTTTACAGTAACTGCAGTTGAGTAACTGAGATGATAAAATTCCAGTGCAGACACTTTAAAATGTTTATATTTCACAAATACAAAAAGATTACAAGTATGATCTCCATTTGCCTTAGAAAGATCTTTTATTTTCTTTTGTCAAATCTCTGCAGCAAATATAGCAACGATCCAGATTTTTCAGTGAGAGCATTGAGCTTGTAATTTCTTGAAAATTAACTTTTCCCTCCTTAGTCATATCAGTCATCCAAAAATTTTCATAACGGGATCTTTGACATCTCAAAGTGATGAGACTGACTTTGATTCTTGGGACAGCATATTTGGTTAGGGATTTCTTTGTTCTATGAATAAAAGTTCTCCTATGTGTTTTTTGTGGATACAAGGAAGGGAGCCTATTAAATATAGGGTCAGGACATACTTTTGAGGTGTGCAAAGATGGAATCATTTTCTTCTGCTGCTAAAGGGCAAGTAGAGTGGCATAGCCCTCATATCTTCTGTCTGTTAAACTAAGAATGGAATGAACAGTCCCTTTTGGCAATTTTCTTGTATTGTAGTTTAAAGCATAATACTCTTCTTTCAGCATTGAGAAAAATCATGAAATAATTTATTTCTTGCTCTTTAGTGATTATTGCTGGGGAAGGGAAGGGGAGAGGAGGGGGTGCTGGAACTGATGAATTTTAAAAAACAAATCACAGCACTACATGATAAAATGAGAGACTGAGGGTAAAAGATAGGTTTACATAAGAAGTTTTCAGTCTTATTTCAAATCTTTTCTTTTTTTTTTTGTTTCGAGAAAAAGCTCAGTGACCAGATCTGGGGTTTTGTTCTGGTTGTATTATGTGACTGGGCAGAGGAGCAAAGATTTACATCCTTTTTCCTATTCAAAACAAAGTCTTTGTTTAGGAACATGTAGGCCGTAGAACCAACTGCTGTAGGATTCTGGGGATGCCAGATGTACAAACAGGTTGGAAGAGATCAGATCAAAGGATAACAGCTTCAAAAAGAAAGACAATAAATTTAGATTGGATATGATGAAGAAATTCTCCACTGTGAGGGTGGTGAGGCACTGGCACAAGTTGCCCAGAGAAGTTGTGGATGCCCCATCCCTGGAGATTTACAAGGTCAGGTTAGAGTGGGCTTTGAACCACCTGGTCTAGTGGAAGGTGTCCCTGCCCTTGGTTCTATATGACCTTTAGTCCCTTACAACCCAAACCATTCTACAAATCTATGATTCTAATCAGATTCATAGATTATTGTCTCATTACTGTCAATCCAACAAATACACTAAATCCAACCTTTGCCTCAGAGGATCTCTACGCTACTGATTAGCCAAAGATGAGCAGTGTGACTTTGAGAGATGTGCTGTACTTGCCCTCATTCTTAGAATGCAGTTTCACAGCAGCCCAAGATGATATAAGTGCTGCACTTCCTCCTGCCCTGGGCATGTAATTCCAGCCTCATTCCTTTATCCAGCTGGCCCAGGAAACGGTTTCAATTGAAATCTAAGTGATGTCATCCAAGTCAGCTTCCTGATCTCATCATATAAGCATAGTTGTTTAATCATTATTTTTTTGCTCTGTAATCTTCTGCTACTGGCAGATATTCAGTGGTTTATGAAGCTGTACAAACCTCTGGTCAACCCCAGTATAAAGAGTTTAATGCTATATTCCTTTGAGCCATCCTGCTCTTACCCATTTTCTCCAGTGAAGGCAATGTGGGCAGGGAGTTGTGCTGGCTGAACTGTTGATTTTGTGAGAACTACCTGAAAAAAATAATTCATACTTGTGCAGGATGAGTTAGTTATTGTACTCCTCTCTCAAGGTAACAGGCAGCTTGAAAAGTAGTCTGCTCGTATTGAACTGCAGCAGTGTAGTCTGAACTGGTGATCCCTTCAAGACAGTGGGGATCTATCAGCTCTATTTAGAAAAAAACCCTTGTACAGGCTCTGAAGATCTCCTGATCTTTTTCAGCATTTGGTTTGTCTTAAACTTCCCTAGAGATGTGTTTTTCCTTTTTCTACCTGCAACTGTTCTACACCATCTATAACACTTCTCTTCAAAGCTGCTGTTAAACTAATCCTTAATTTTATAAGCCCATCAGCTCAGTGTGTGGTAAGGTAACAAGAAGATAAGAGCTCTTGGCATGTGCCTGTGTGCAGCTGTGTAACCTTTCCCACCCTGCAACACTTATCCCACTTCAAGAGGAAGGCATCAAAAATACAACATTGTGAATTATTTTCACAGCACATGGGTCTGGCTGTGCAGTGTTTTAAACCCCCCTCTGGTTCAAGTGCCACACATATTTTCTGCTGCATACATTCACTGCTGAACTCCAGTGAGAATGGCAGCAGTGTCCTGAACCAACAAAAGCACTTATTCATATTACCTTTCAGATGGCCACTATTCCCACTGAAGTCAATAGGGACACAAGGGTTAACTGTTTAAATTCAAAGAGATTCCTCAGAGATTCTTGACTTGAGAACAAAAATTAAATCCTGGGGCTGTTAAGTAAAACTCCTTACCTCTGGTTTTGGATTCTCTGATGAGTGAGAATTCTCAAAGAGGGGTGTTTCTGGAGGAAACCAAGAATTAACAGTGAAGTTACAATAATATTAAGCTAGTTATTATGGCCAGGGGAAGGAAGAAAGAAAAAATATACACTCTAAAATATACACACAATATTTCATATTCAAACTTTTTTAAAGTTTAAATTTACCTTGAAATTTTGAAATTCTATTTCATGTTATTATTTTTATCATAATCATAAGAAATGTTTTCTTATTAAACCCTACAAAATTTTAAAGGAAAGAAATACAAAGGAAAGAGGATTCAAAAGTAATTCATAATTGAAAACCCTATTTCATCCTGGAATTTAAAACGTTTTCCATTTGACCTGAAACTTAAAACTAAATTTCCATTCCTGTTGCAGTTATATCATCTTGACCTGAAAGAAGTAGTAGTGATTTATTTCTGGAATATTCTTTTTAAATTTAAAATCCTTCTACTGAAATAAAAATGCAGTGCTCTAGATCCTCTGCTGAGTGATGGAGAGGAGGAGGATAGCAAGGGAAAGTAGCTTTTGGTGGGTGAGATTGTGTCTTATAAGGTTTTTTATTCTAGTAAGCACAGAGGACCTTACAGAGCCCTTTCAGCTCTTTTTTTGGGTGACAATTTTTTTTCTACCTGAAGATATATTCTAGGTTAGAGGAACAGATAAAGAACCCCAGTGATTGCCTGACTTTATTTCTATTGTTGTATTTGTTGATGTTATCTTGGTTTATGTGGGTCAGAGGGCAACCACCCTTGGCTCTCTTGCTGCTGCTGTCACTTAGGGCTCTGAACAGTGGCCCCACCGTGTTACCAAGTTAGAACAAAGGCACTTTTCACCCATTTATCACACAGACAGCTGAATACACATGGTGTAAAACATTACAGAATCAACCTCCAAATCCTTCTGCTTAATAGCATTGTATTCCAGCACCAATTGTTCTCTAGACAAAGAGGTGCCATAGGGCACCAGAGGGAAACAGATCATTTTAGAGTGTAACATATCATAGGGAGCAGTTGTGAAAGATGTCCTTGCCCATGGCAGTGGGGTTGGACTAGCTAATCTTTAAAAGGTACTCCCCAGCACAAACCATTCTATAACATAATCCTCACAACTGTGGTTATAGGAGAGTTTTGTTTTGTTTTACAGTTAAGTGATATTATTTTGGAATAGTGAACAAAACAAACAAACAAAACAATCAGCTGTGTCAGAATTACGCAGACAAGATTTTCTAATATGGGGGCTGAGACTTCAAGGTCACTGCTGAGATTTTGGAAAGTTGTTATAAAGGCTGGGGCAATGAGCTGTCTCAGTGGGATAGGGAAATGATACAAGGAAGTGATGACTCTGTGAAGGGACTTCTAATTTTCCCTTATGAAAAGCTTTTCCTCCTTTGCCTTTGATAAGTGCAGTCAATAGCACCAAGAATGTGAGACAAAATGCTGGACATGCTGAACTCAACAACAGAGCTGCTGTTTTTTACTGACCATGATTTCAAACAGAAGGAGCAGTATGAAACCCAACTTCCAGCTATTTGAAAGAACCTGAATCTCCTTTCAGAGATTCCCTCTCCTTTTACTTTGAGTAATCAAGACTAGAAGCTTTAGAGTGGCTCCATATTGTAAAATAGCCATCATAAATGTCCACATGGCAAATCTATAAATGTGTAAAACATCACATTCTAAATAATAATACTCTTTTTGTTCAGTATTAACCCCCAATCCTCCTGGCTTTATCTTCAAGCAAAATACTGTAGTCTTGATCCCTAATGAAATATTTTCATCTACAGCTACTGTTTTAGGTGGTGTTATTTTGGTTGTGCTATTATTAACTATTATTATTATTTGTTTTCTCTATTTATTAGTTATTTCTTTGCTCTGTATGTGTCTGTGATTGTTCGTATCAAATGGTGGTTTAGTGATGTACATAATCAAAACTGATTTTAAATTATTATTCTATGGAATCTGAACAATGAGTCATCTGTCACGGAACATGATGGATGAATAGTTCAACACCTGGCATGTGCTGCTATTTCAAGTTCTTCAGTCTTCTCTTTTTAAACTCTCTAATCAAAAAGTTTGTTTTGAATACATGTATTTAATTTATATAATATACACTCACTTGGGGACGAGGAAGGGGGAGTAATTCCCTGTAGTCCAGAGATGTCTAGAGTGACTTATCCAAAATGCTTCAACTTTTGATCTCCAGATCAAGAAGAAAAAGTAAAGATAATTTTCAGAATCAAAATCTGTCTGGATGTTTCACTTCAAGATAAAGATTATTGAGTTTCAAGAAAATAATATGCTGAATCAGCAGTTAAATATGCAAAGCAGGATTTATCCATCAGGAAAGATACACCCTGCCAATCTATCACCATAATAATTACTTAAAGTAATTATTTGGGATTCCAACAGGAGATAAAACTTTGGACTGAACAAGGCAGAAACTCAGCCTAAGGTGTCTTTCCCATTTCTCACAGACCAGCCAAATCACCAAGCTCTTAGGGTATGACTGAGTCTTTTTTATCTGCCTTCCTCTTCCCTAACCCTTCCCTCCTCTTCTGTAACCCTTCCCAAACCCTTAATTTCTTCAAAGCTGTTGTGTTACTGTGGGAAGTTCCCATTACAATAAAGTGGAATTTCCCAAGGAGTGAATTCCAGCATTAGAAAATTCCCAATTATTTCTACTATTATTTGCCATTAAATTAGCTCCCTAAGCACTGCTGGCTGAAGATTCCATGTTCTCTATATCAATGAAAAACAACTGTATCTCCTGGGAAGTTTAAAAGGCATTTCTCAGGGGAAAAAGAAGAGCCTTAAGGTGCTTCAACCACTAATTGTACTTCTGGAACTGGTGATAACACTCATATAATTATACGTTTTTTAAGAGATTTTTCAGATACATGTCTCTTATAGTACCTAAGTTATCTAATCAGGAAAACAAAACAACAATGTATTACGTAGGTCACCATTGGATCACGTTGTGGCATTTCAATAAGAATACGAAAATTAAGTAAGAACTTACTGAGCATTTCCAAATAACAAACAATTCCATAAAAATCTGAATTTTAAATGGATTTTTTAGATATTCTGCAAGCAGAAAAAGGAGTGAAACAAATCAGATACATTATTCAGCACAAAGTACTCTCTCAAGTCCTCTTTTTTCCCCCTTTTTTCTTTATCTAGCAAACTACAGAACCAGCCATTGCTTTCTGGGGATTTCATTAGCATGTGGAAGACGTATTGTAAGAAAGCTTGTCCACTAGGGAAGTATTATCTTTTACAGGCAATCTGTGAGTGCTACTGAAAAATGACCTTTTACTATCAAAATATTAATGTCTTTATCTCAAGAAAGAATTTAAAATCTAAACCTCACATGAAAATGGGATATCATTTTTCTTTGCACTCCATGGATATGGATGCTTCATAATGTCTGTATAATTCTCTGCTTTACATGCACCTGGAGCCATATTATATGATAACTAGAAGTATCATATTTCATAAGGCTATTGTGTTCCTGTCATGTGGAATGAAAACTGCAGGTATTTGTATCCTGTAAATAAAATTTTGAGGTTCCTCTGACAGGCAGACATGGATAGTGGGCAGCAAGAATTAGTATCTGTGTGAACCTGGACGTGAAACAGTAGAGGATCACTCATCTTAGGGATTTACTACATTACTGTCATTATCTTGATTCTAAAAGAAAAGCAGAGTGAGCAATGGTGCTTCCTTTGTGTGCTCATGCCATCACAGTGCTTACATCAGTTCACTCCTGACTTTGCAGCACCTACATCACTTCATTCCAGGGACTGAAGTGCCTGAGTCCCACACTGGCCTGTGATGAATGTACCACACTGCTGATTATGGGTGCCTCTGAGTCCTGGGGCATCATTCCGTCCAGAGGGAAATAGGTGATGGGGAAAGAAAGGAGAAGGGCAGTCCCAAAGCACAGGTCAAAACCTAAAGCCCAAAGGTTTATATTGGTTCATAGGTTTAAGCTTGGTCTCCACTTTTTAACAGCTGGCCACAAGAGGGGAAAATTATATATGAAAGAAATGCTGAGATTATAGAAAATGGGAAGATGAAGTAACATTACATGCATGTGAAAAGTAACACACAATCCTTTTATGCAGCTAAGAACAGAACTGGTTGGCCTATAGATTACTTCTTGCAGAATTTCTCTGAACCTACTCCTTGAACAAGCATGACTCTGTCACTTCCCTCTTGTCATACTAACCCAATGCCACTGAGTAGTCAGGAAAAGACAAATTAATTTAAAATATTTAATATTTTAAATATTAATATCAATAAACATTTAAGAATGCTCCACTTGAATCACTTTCCTTAGGACACAGTAGGCAAACCTTAACTCATGAACTAAGGACAAATTCTGAAATTCTTGCATAATTAAGATAATGGATAGCTTGATAATATCAGAAGAGACAGTCCAAATCCTTTCCCCTCACCACCAACCTGAAACTGATGCTTCTGTCTTTAATTCAAATCTAATACTCAGTGAGCTGATTCAACTCACTAAACAAGCAGAAAAATTAATCCAAAAAGAAGTTGGTAACATCATTTTGATTTGACTTTGTCAGCTCCTGTAAGAAAAGCATGTGCTAGAATTTAATCTTGCACTTCAGTTCTACTGATAGCCACAGGAATTTAAGAGCATGCACAACATTCAACAGAAGCTTTCTTTCACGAAACCAACAGTTCATCATAAGGAATAAGCAGGATTCAGAAATTGGAGCCTCTTCTCAGATATAGTGACAACAGAGGGCTTAAAATGGGTCTACATTTCTTTTGCTCCCTCTCTCTGAAGATACCAGTTCACTTTTAGAGGGGAGCTACTCTTTTTAGTGATGCTAAAATTTAGCTACGGTCCCATATCTGAAACAACACACAGGCCAAAATAAAACTTCAGGTAGAAGCATCTAATGCTCCATGGTTTAAAGTGACTTCAGTGGCCAAAAATTCAGAAAATAAAAGAAAGCATAATGTTTTTAAGAATTTGCAATTAGCCCTATTATCTAAACCCATCAGTGTGGGAGTTTAAGAACCAGCTTTAATATTAACATTGCTACAGCAACACTCTGCAGCATGGAGATTTTAGGTCAGCTTCATTTTAGAAGGATAAATAATGAATTGAAGTGCCAAACCATTTTGTGGAAACACCCTGTAATGCAAATGCCTCTTAAAGGCAAGAGAGAGACTCATGCTTAGAAATGACATAGAAAAATCTGTCTCTTATGAGTCCTCAGTAACTACATTGCGATTTATAATAGATTCCTTCCCTCATCTACTTCCATAAAAAACTTACGCTTTTTCTAGGCTGCACCTTCCAGTAAGGGGTTTGATTTAATGGTGGAAGTAAAGGCATAATGTCTGTACTCTGTTGCCAGCCTTTTTAACCAAAAGGCAGAAAAATAGATTTTGGCATACTTCAATCACCAAAATTCATGGTCCAGGACTGTGGTATAAAATTCAGTGTTGAGGTGTGATCTGAAAAGATTAGGTCTCAATCAATATATTACTTAGATGTCTTATTTTTAGGGGAAAAAAAAACCAAACAAACCAAAAAAAAACCAACCAAACAAGCAACAACAACAAAACAAAACAAAACAAAACAAAACAAAACAAAGGACATCACAGAGAACTTTAAAATCTTAAATTAACAAAAGTGTTAGTACTTTGCTACCAGACCCTCAAATTATTTTGCCCCAGATCCTAAGCCCCTCTGTTAGGATTCACTGGGAGTATTTAGTCAGGTTTAAGTGCATAAACACATTTCTTATTTCAGACCTCAGTTTGACAAATTAATAAATTGCATTATTTTTAATAGGTTTTTACAAGTTAGATTTAGAGCAAGGTTTATGTTTTATTTAACCATTGTTTTAAATGAAGTACTGTGAACTTTCATTATCTATAACTTATACATGATATCAAGAGATCAAAATGAGCTAAAATAATTGGTCATTAGCATCCTTTTCTCTCTTTTCCTAAATTTGCAGGAACAAATAGTTTGAGTTTCAAGGATATTAGGCAATTCTTGTCATCTTCACTTTCCAGAGTGTTGGGCATAGCAAAAGAGCAATCATAATGGAGGGAAATAGCACAAACCGCAAGTGGGGATCCCTGATCCATTGCAAAATATAATTTCATACAGAATAAAAGCTTCTTCAAAAGAGGAGGTAGATGCATTTGATTTTTTTCCCATAAAATTTTGCTTTGGTTTGATTTGATTTTTCATAAAAGCTCATTTCCCAGAGCTAAAAAATGAACTTTTATCTTTTCCACCATTTGCTGAAAGATTTTTAGCTTAAGATAAAGAGGGGTTAAATTTAACATCCCTTGAACAGCCAGAGATCATGAGTAATGCTGCTGAAATTAATGCATTTCCTCTACTTTCAGATGCTAGAGGACAATCTTGGCAAATATCCTACACAATATTCACCAAGAGGTGCTAAAACTCTCTCCACAGAATACATGATTCTCTACTAAATTATAAAATGAAAGTGTCTTCAGAACTCTGAGGATTTATTGGCCTATGAGCTGTGGTTAACTAGGCCCATACATCTAATGACTGCCTTACTCCCTGACTTTCGAAGAGGCTTTATGCTGGAGTGTGTGGGGAATGGATTTATCCCAATAAAATAACCAGTATGCATGTAGAGAGACTTACTCCACTGTAGGAAGACTGAACTCTTTGATTAGGTTAACTAGACAAGAGAAAAGGAAAACTAATTTTCAGTTGCAAGTGAATTTCAGTACAAGTGAATAAAAACATAGATAAGTTTGTGAACTAATCTCCCCATGTCAGTAAGTCTTTTCATCTATACCAGAAGGTATTTCTTTACATAAATCAGGAAGAGAAGAAATTTCTAAACTCTGCAATGTGAAGTGTGGTAGAGAATTCCCACTTGAGTAATACCTCTGTCTAAATTGTCGGTTTATAGACCATTTTGTAAAGTTTGAGCACATGATCACTAATTTTCTCCAGTAGTAAGCAGAAACATTATGTATTTAGAATTTGCTGACTTCCTGAATGATTTACATGATTTCTTTAAAAATCATGTCGAATTACTATACATCAGTTAATCTCACTCAGTCATTCCATTTCAGAGCCTTGCCTTGAATTAATAGGAGTTCAGGTACAATTAATGGAAATTGTAGCCCCCCCTAATACCAAGAGGAAAGATTTTTTTCCTTACGATCGGATCAAAATCTTGATTTAATTTACTTGAGGGTTTTGAGAGATGTAAAGTCACTGAAACTCCACTGACTCAGAAGAACTACTAGATTAATTGCACTCAGTCACAAGAACACAAATGCCCTGATCTGATGTTTGCACAAGGAGGGTCATGTGTCTTATATGATTCAGTAAAACACGAGTAGCATCAGCTGGTGTCCAGAAGCCAACTTCTTCACATGTGATTATAATTAGGAGCAATGACTGCAGTGAATTCACAAGTAACTTCTCAGTTTCAGGAAAAGCAGAATAAGATGATAAATTTGATTAATAAATTGTGTCATTTATTGCATGGTTCCATTTCTCGGTCTCCAAAGACTATTTTATAATTGAGAGTCATCTGACAGCTACAATCTGCATCACAATGTTGTTTTCACACATGAGACAACGCTGATTACTAGAACACATCCAACACATTGTGACAAGAACAGTGTAGCTCCAGACATTCAACCCCTTTATACCAAACATGCTCTTGCCTCTGCCTCGCTCAAACATGATTCCTTCACACAAATCTTAATAACTTCTTCCAACATTTTTAAACATTATTTTTATTTAGCATTGCATCTTCAACAATATGTGAGCCTATTATATTGATGTGAGCCGCTATCTTCATTGGAATGAGAATCAGGGGCTTGTAAATCAATGGCATTAGGCAGCTGACATGACACGGACCTGGGGGCTGGTTTCTCACTTTACACTGCTGATTGAGTAGATCATGGAATCATCACAGAACAGATCAATGCTTTCCCACCAGAGGACAGCTGCTTTCACTGAGTTACCAAACTAGCACAGAATTGTAACACGTAACTTATTTTGCAAATGCCCCTCGCATGGGGTTCAGGAAATAGCTCTTCTACTTCAGCAGCAAAGTCACAGCTTTTCTTTATAAAATACAGCTTGTAAATTATAATTTCTTATAGTTATAATTGCAATTATCATTTGTATGGTTAATTCAAAGCCACGTAATTGAACCATGCAATCCAACCAGTGGTAGGAAGCGAGGTGAAATCTCTTGTGGTCTGTTGAGCAGACAGTTTAAAGAAAGGAGAGCAAAAGTCCTTTTCTGTCCCAAAGCTATAGAGAAGTGCACAGAGAACTGTAATTTTCCTGCTGATCAGCAAATACTGACACGCATTTCCCCTTGGTCATGTGACCAGCATACAAAAAAAAAAAAAAAAAAAAAAAGAAAAAAAGTACCTTTGTTTGTATTTTTCTAATAGTTCTTGTTCCCTATCTTGGAACGGGTTATGAGTATGTGATAAAAAATTATCAAATCCTCTTGATCGCATTGAAATACAGTTATCTCCTTAACCCATCACATGCTTATCCACGATGTCATTGTCACTGAGGGATGGAGGAACATGGCACACAGAGATGGATTATTCACTTACCAGGTTCCCTGTCATTGAAGACAACCACATCAGATAGATTTTTAAGTAAATTTATAAAGCTCCACCATAAAAAAAAAAAAAAAAAAAAGCGTTTGAACCCCAGACTCCTTTAGGAAAGCCATTTTGAAACTTATCAACTGCTCTGATTTTTGAAGTAAATTATGAGGTTGTGAGATCACCTTTGGTACTGAAGAAAGCCAGAATATGGAATTTGTGTCCAGCAGGAAACCAACACAATAAGTCTAAGTACCGCAGACATAAATTGAGGAAAGAGGATTCAGACATCTGTTTTGGAAATGTCAAAACAAACAAAAAGTTTTTTTATGTTTCTCAAAATGGAAGACTTCAAAGTTCTATAAGGCAAAACTGGAACCATCAACAAAAAAGGGGATGTTTTCCAGCTGAAATGTGGCAGAAAAACAGGAAAGTAATGTTAAAGTCAATATTCCCCTGCAGTATATATCAGCATTAACAAAAATCTAATTAAGATTTTATTTGCTAAAAACTAGAAGACATCAACTATTTTGTGGATGTAGAGATACAGAAAAGGACATCTATTCAATAAGGGCAGGAGTCATTTGACAAGAGGTGGATAACTACATTGGAGATGCCTGGGAAGACCTCAAATTCCTACTTTCTTATGACTGTATATTCACTAAAGGTTTTCCAAGAACTACTTTTCTCCACTAATCATAAAACAAGCTGAGGGCTAGCTGAGCTACATATAAATATAATAAAATAAAATTAACCCCATACTGATGTTTTGGTGATGCAATTATTAAATGTTGTGAGTGCATGCGTATAAATATTTCAAGTTGTTGAAATATTTAAATGATGATTTAAATATTGAAATGGAAATATCATTACTATATTCACAGTATGATGCTTTGTTATTTTATTTTTGTTGTTTCATATGGTATTAAAGAATCCTTAAAATAGAGTTGATTGACTGCTGGATTTTAACTCCTAAATAGTGAGATCTTCTGGCAGTATATGGATAATTCCATTGTATCATACTGCCAACATTATTAGGTCACATATCTGGAAGAACATCCACATACTTATGTGTATGAATTTGATTAATCCCATTCAATTTCTCACTTGTAGAGAATTTAGAACACATGTCAGGATTTGTGAGATCAGAGGCCATGACTTCTGACAGCTGAACATTGAAGAACTTCACTGCACTGGTTTGTTGTTCTTGGGCCCAGCAGCATTCCCTGGTTTTTTTGTAGGCTCACCATCCCCACTGGAGAGCTGGGGATACAGTGCCCTTACTCTACCCATTTTGAGGAAAAGTGTGGTTATTAAGCTAACAGCCACCTGAAGGCTGAGCTGAATGCCAGCTTGCTGTGAAGTGGCTGAGAAAGAGGATTACTGCCACTTACTGAGGTCAAGCAGAAACACAGAACAAAGACTTGTGGTTAAATAACATCTTAAACTTCTGCAGTTAAGTAAACTAAAATCAATGCCTTAGACACCAGAGAAATTTTATTTGGTAGCATGACTTTGATGCTTTGTCCTTACACAAGGAGTACTGTACAAGTGATTTTGTGCGTTAATAAGAGTATGAAAGTTTTAATACACAAATGAGGGGATTCATTAAAAAAATAGCAAAGATAACAGCAAAATAAAAACATTTTATGCTGAAGTGGTTAAAAATATGTTGAGAAAGTATTTAAAAACTGCTCTGTACCCTGATGGTTTGGGAAAGGTAAACAAGACATTAAAAATGCAAATGAAAGAAAAAGATGTTATTTATCCAAGTAGAACTAGTCTTGGAGGAGAAAAAGAGACAGTGAAGGGACTGGGTTATAATAATCCTTTCTAGCATCTCTTTTTATATGGATGTGTCATTTCACTGTTTCATGGGAGACTGCACTAGGGCTGTATGTGTATTCAGATGAAAGAAGATGTGATTGAGAAAAGCAAAGGAATTCCCTTTTTGGCGAGCTTCCCTCCTGAGCACAGCACTGCCTTCAGAGACCTGTGCCTCCAAACCTGTGCTTACATATAAAGCTTGCTGTAAATGGAGAGGAAAAAGATACCACCCCCTCAAAGCAAGTGAACATCAAAAAATCCTCCTTGAAAGTCCTGTTCCTAACTGAAACTAGGGGAGCTATTTCATGCTGTATTACCACAATGATTAATTTTATTTTGAGACTTATAAAAGGACTAATTGCTCTAATAAAAATTAAAAGGCCTTTGCCTACTAAAAAGATCATCTTACAAGCTGATATTTAGTGTTTTCAAGTGACTAATTTAATGGCAGTAACCTTAAAAGGGCCTGATTTGTCAAGCTGTCTCATCACTGCTGCAGCTTGGGCTACAGCTGCTCCGATGAGAATTGTTCCTTCCTGTGAAACCAAAAGATCTTGTCTGCCAAATTCAAGAGGGACAGCTTATTTGAAAACTGTCTAACAGTTACAGCATTCGTTTGAATGAACAGTTCCTCTTTCCTCGAGCCATTTTACTGCTGTGCTTCCAGTGTTTGTTTTGCCTTGCCATTTGCACTGCTGTATAATTACTCAAAGTATAGGTGGCCTCAATTAATGTTGGTTTGCTGTTTACTGTCCCTCTCAGTCTGAGGCAGCACCCACTGAAGTCAGAACTCCAATGTGCTTCAGCTGCAGGAGCGGGATGTCTGTGCACACACTGCAATACAAACACTGACTAAGCCCAAGTGCACGTAAACAGCTGTACATGAATTCTTTCTAGTCTCCTCCTCTAAAGACAAGGGTTTTTCTCATGCTAAAGAGCAGTCCAAACTGAAGAATGAGTTACCAATCCACTGCTCCTCATGACAAAAGCACTGAACGATTCTCTCCCATATAGATGTGTTTTTTAAAACACCTGGACACCTTCAGTTCAATTTTTTCCCAGTCAGCTTTTCTCAGGAGAGGGGCAGTCTCTCTTTTAGAAGGTCTTTAGCTGCTTAGGAGTGTGTGAGTCATGCAAGAAACATCCAGGATCCTTGAGCAAAGGAACCTTGACCCCCTATGCAGATTAGGACAACCAGATCCTGACTGGGGCAATTCTCATGCTCTCAGCAGCAGAGGAAAACAAGCACATTCAGTCAGATGACAAGATTACATCAGATTCCATCTGCTGTGCAAAGGTGTTTTATCCAAATAAATTGAAGATCCCAAGATGCAGAATATACTAAAGCCTGACATCCCAGCCTTGTATTCTTTTCTCTTTAAAATGCCTTATGGCTAATATCATCTTTTATTCAGCACTATCACCTCTTCAATTTTTCATTTCAATCTCAAAGCTAACTTCTTGACTGAGGTTCCTTTTACTGATTAATATACAACAGTAAAATCCATTTTAGGGGCAAGTGACACTGCTTTGGGGATTGTACATGGCAGTAAAAGCATGTCAGTGCCTGTTCTGAAGCTATGACTTCAGCCCCTGTGTATTCTAGCTGGCAAACATGCAGACAAGCACTGGCTGGGATCACAATGCCCCTGAGGGTGCCATCCCCATGCCTGCCGCCCTGCTGGGCATGGGGTCACACCCAGCTGGTCTCCACCAACCTGTGCTGGGACATGATGGGAGAGGGCTTGGAATTCTAGGCTTGGCAATGTGCTCACAATGCCCCTGTGAGTTTGAGACACAGCTCACTGGAAGCATCAGCTAGAAGTCCCACATCTCCTTTGAAGGTTGCTTTTTATGTTGGATGCACCTGGGCAGTGGAAAAGGACAATTCTGTATTTTCCCACAGATCTGAGGGATCAGGGCCAAGCTGTGTGGAAGAACAGAAAGAGTGAGGTGGGGAGGTGTCCAAATGTGCCACTTGAGTACATAATATTTTATGAGTCAGATGTGGCAGGGATGCTGAGGGTTAGCTCTGTGTTATCTCATAGTTCCCTTCCATAGCTGGCAGGAGAGAAGGCTCAGACCGGCCCCCTGTTTCAGCCATCTGCGACTTCTGGAGCTGATCTCATCATGGGGGGCTGCTCTTCATGGGGTTCTAATATAAATTATATCACGGAGTTACCAAGTCTTGGTATGAGTTAAACATTTATCTAGCACATTTTTAGGGCTTTTAAGGAAAGAGAAACCTTTGTATTTTCTTCTTTTAGGCTTTTAATGCAAATACATATGGCTTTTCTTTTTTCTTTTCCCTGCCTGTTGTGATTAGGAAAATCCATTCTCAGCACTTCTATTTTTTACAAGGCTATCTTATGAGGTGCAATACAGAAGGAAAACCTGAAGGTTGCTTTATTGGTCAGTACTCAGGTGAGCCAAGAATCCCCACACTGACTCATGAGATTTAAAGTACACTTTGAGAACTTGGGGGATTTCTTTCTGCTTTCTCAGCATTTTAGCTTTACAGCACTCGCTTGCAATTTCCAGTAACAAAACTACGTGAATTTTACTCTTTAATATTTAAGAAATTTTAGGCTAATGTAATACATTGTATACAGGTGATTTTAAATTGGCCACCAGCTGTTATTATACCACAGCTTTGGAAAATGTGGCTCAGCTGTGACAAAAGAAGTTTGAAATGTCACAGCAGTGCAGGAATTGAAAGTGGAACATGGGTTAAATCAATCTACTGTCCCATTCTCTTCTTCTTTCATGCAGTGCGCAAATGAAAAAGAAGCAAAGCAATCACCCAGCCACCTCAGATATTAAGACTTCTAGGATGCCAGTGTGGACAAAGCAGAATAAGATATAGTCACTTCAGGCTTGGTGTAATTGCCAAGCAAGCTGCAGTGGCTATCAGGATTATCTTTCTTCAGGCAAGAATAGTTCAACATGCATGGCACAGCTCTGCTCCAGTGCTTTGAGTATCTTTATCCACACAGACACCACACCAAACCAGAAGAAAAATCAGGAAATTACTAATTTGGGGCAGATAAGTAAAGGAGTGACATAAGAGAATCTGCTTTTGTGCATTTGCCACCGAGCAATCTTTATAAGTGACATTTCCTGGATTGCTGACTTGGGTTCTGGCTGTATCACCCAGATGCAGGTGTCAGTGTACTCACGTGAGAACAAAACCTCCAGAAAACGGGGTGAAAATGCACTCTCCTCTAATTAACTGTAACCACACACTTGTGTAGCCTTCACTTAAGCAGTTTAACTGCAGTGAAGAGTAATTGCTGTGCCTCACAGAGTAGCTCTGAGAGACGCAGGTCCCTGAAGTTTTAGAAAGGGAACCACACTGGAAAAGGGAAGTGTCTTGAGCAGTGCTCTCTGGAAGAGCTGTCTCTGGAGGTTGCCTGGGAGACAGCTTGTGGCTAATATCCTGTCCCAGAAACACAGCAATATCTCCATCATATTTAGGGAAATGATCAGGATTGAAGTTCTTGAGCCTGCCTTCCCTCAGCTCTCAGAGAGAATATCAGGTCCCCAGCCTTTTGTCCATAGCAATAAAGAAAATAATCTGATGCTGCACTAGCAAAATCATAGAGAAGTTGAATGAAAAGATCTGTCAGTCTCTCAATAGCTAAGGCTGGCTCACATATGTAAATTTTACACATCCCCTGGTAGTCCCCAACATCCTTGCTCAGCAGTTCCTGCCGGATTCAAAAAGAGAGCAGCTGCTGGGGAGGGTGATTTTGCTTCTGCTTGATAGGGGATCTCAGATGTTCCCAGTGTTGGACTTCCAAGCTGACATGAGTTTTTCACACTCTGAACTCGCTGGTGATGGCTTCATGGATGTTCAGTGGAGCTTAATTATAAAATCACACTTGTTTTATTTGCCTATGTGGGGTTTAATCTATATATTTCTACTAGCATTGAAAGAGAAATGCTCATGTGACTCCTGTTTCCAATCTGTAAATGCACACCTCATTTTTCATGATGATTTGGCAAGTCAGACACAGAAAATAAACCTGACTTTCTAAGCCCATGTGCACATATAGAATTGGGCATCAATACTTGGAGCATCTTAAAAATAGGTTCTTCTAATTTGAAATTCAAAGATATGAACAATCTTAAATTCCATTAAATGGATGTGGTAGGAATCAGGTCCAGTTTATACTTGTATTGCTGAGATGAAAAAAAAAAAAACAACCAAACAAAACAATCAAAAAAAAACCCCCAAACTGTTTTCTTTTGCAATTATAACTGTAATATTTTAATAATTTAAAATGTTGAGACTGATATTTTATGGATGTCAGAAGCTCAGGGTCATATACAACTTGTCTTTTAAGCCAAGTGTGGTTTTACCTAACACTGTTATTATTTCAATTAACAGATCTTCTGTTATAAGTAATATATTATGGATTATGTCTTGTCATTCAAATAATTAGCTTCAATTTTAAAAAATAATAGCAATAATAATAATAAAAAACCCAGCAATTAATTTAAATAATTTTTTGAAACAGACTGAATGTGACTGAATCTGACTTCCAAGAGCAAGTAAATATTGTTATTCTTTTTTCATACAGGTGAAATCTGAGACCCAAAGGTAAAGCTACATGATACAAGAAAAAGAGGCACTAGAACTGGGATTTTAAGCTTCTTAAACTATTATCTCAGACTTCTACAAACACCTGATGGCTTTGTCTTGCTTGATTTTCATTAAAATATGTATTTAAATAACAACTTGAATATGCCATAAAAAATGTTACACGTTGTTCACATCAAATTTCAATTAATATTTATATTTAGCTAACTGTAGTATAGAATAATGAGTCCGGGGTTATGGCTCTGTAGTTTGTTTGTTTATGGCACACCACCTGTTCCCATGGAAACAACCACACTGTATCTATGGTAACAGGCACTGTGGTATAAACTGTGAAACCAAAAAGAGGAAGTTAGTAAGCTCAAGTTACTAATTCTAAGAAGAACTTGTCAAAATGGAATACTTTCTGTAAAGAAAATCTGCTATAATCCACTGGGCGATTGTCAGAAATCCTTGTTTCAATCTTGGATCTGCTGGAAGATCCCAGATACTCAAACATGCAGCTCTGCTGGTGTTGTGAACATGATCTGTGTGGGGTGAGCATGTTCTCTTACCTCAGGGGCTGCATTTAATTCAAGTCATCGACAGAACTTATGCTCACCAGTCCACAAAAATATCTTGCAAATGGTTGGGTTTTTCCTACATTATACAAAAAGTACACAAAATTACTGTGTGGTTTTTTTCTGCATTTTACTTGCTCACCAGAATTCTTTATGCCATTTAAAAAACAAACAAAGCTTTGCCACAGTAGAAGATACCCACATAATCCTATGCTAATATTTTCCAAAGTTGCTCAGAGTCACCATCTGGAGATATTGATCTCCCTCCATTAACGACAGGGAGGGTTTAAGTTTGTAGGCTTTGGTAAACTAAATTTCACAATAGTTAAATGCTCAAAATAGCCTTTATAAATATCATCCTTCAAACATTCAAAACAATAACACCATTTGTACACAAATTGTGTCTATTTCTTCTTAAATTAAAAGCCAGAACATTCCTTCATTAAAACTACTTCATGAATTGTTGGAGTTCAAAAATTCAAGACCTTATTTTTTTTAATTTCTCTATAGATGCACCCTGATTATGAGCTCTTACTGGAAAACTGATCACAGAAGGAAGTTAAACTGGTCAAAACTTTATGTGTAAATAAATACACATATAGATTTGGAAGTAGATTTGGTCACAACTGACAAAAATAAATGTATTAGAAAAAATCATGCATTTGGTGTTCGCCACTCTGTCAGAGACTATTACTCAAAGTTTGTATCATTTCCTGTAGCACTGGCTCTTGTCCAGGAGGTGAAAATGCTTTACAGGAACTTTGGTCCATCAAGGATATGATCCTATGTTTTCAGATTTCCTGCCTAAATCCTTCTTCTTCAACAAACACTTTTCCCAACCTTAATCCTAGCAGTGAATGTGGAAACAATTTGCAGGACAAAAGGTAGTAGGTACAAAAGCTCTGTCTCTGAATTCGCCTTTGTTAAATGCAGAATCCTTCCAAAGGAGCAGAAGGTTTTTAACAGGAAACTCCAAGGTGAAGCTTGTATTTATCTATGTAGCCCCATAAATTTTATGGACTCTTGCCCGTTTTTACCAAATGAGATTGTTCCTCAGTGCACATTTGACCCATCCACACCTGGTGTGAGAATAAACCTGGTTTTTAACTGGGTGGAGCACACGTGGCCATCCATAAAGCAATTACTCAGAAGACTTACGCAGCAGTTGCATAATTCCTTTTTTATACCACAAAGCAAGTGACGTGCAAGAGAAAGCAAAATTGTGCTTAACTTAAACATTGTGGTCAGGAGGGAGTAGATTATACCACAGTTTTCTGTTCCACTGTGCCATTATACCACCGTGAAATTATAGAATTCAAAATCCCCATGCTGGCAGAAAACTGGGGAAACAAAGTAAACACTCATGACCAGATGTTAATGTTTCTTTAAATGATTTTGCAAAATGTATTGCAAAATCTGAAATACTTAGAAATACCATGTCTTTTTTCTCCATCAAAGCTAGGATTCCTAAGTGGCAAAATGTTTTAATCAAAATAGTTAAGATTTCAGTGAAAAACATTGTCATTCAATTTTGCAATTAAAAATTGAACTTTTCAATGATATGCAGAAATTTACTTTTGATTGTGTTTTGCTTTTTTTTACTAAAAAGATTATGGCAGCTGTGCTACTCTGAACAATTTAGATTATGTCTTAAATTAGCATTAAAAACATTTTTAGAGCATTTAAGGACTGCTATCAGAATAGCAATATAAGTTACTGCATCCTCTTGGAAGTTTCCAACACATTGGACCCATGTATTATATTCCACTTGCACAATATCTTCATCAATGATTTAAAAGAACATATCAGTTAAGGCTGAAAGTCATATTATATTGAGACATATTTCCAAAATTCCAAAAGAAGTGTAAAAGGAAAATTGTTCCAAAACACAGTTTCAACTAAGAAGCATACATCCAGATGATAGCAAGGCCAGAATTACTTGGGATTGGTAATGGAAAAATAAATCATAAAAGACTTTTCACTTTAAGGTGCCAGTTCTAAAACCTCAGTGGTTTTTTTGTACTGCATTATGAGAGACTGTCCTACATAAGCTTGGGTCCATGAGAGTTGGGTGATTTCATCCTATGGATACTTGGGTTGCTTGCCACATGAGTGGCTGAAAGCCCTCAGGGAAAGCAGGCCTTGTCTCCATTTCTGGGTATCACACTAAATCTGGCTTCCCATCTCTGCCCCATCTCCTTGACTCATCCCACATGTCACATCTAATCAGACTGTTCATGAAGCAACAGCTACTTTCTTACTCCATAAATATTTGGTGAATAGTTTGGACAAGTGATACTCAGCTGATGATTTGTTTGCAAACTAATCATTCCAGCTATTCATCACTTGGTCTTTGTTTTTCACAGTTGTTCACTCAGGTCACAGAGTCTTAAAGACATCTAAAAAATTGTGATAATTGTTTTTGGAGGAAGAGGACAGTTTTGATATTTTCATTTATTTATTTGTTTGTTTGTTTGTTTGTTTATTTATTTATTTATTTGTATTACCCACATCACGGGATAATCAGAATAGTGAATATTTATTAAAAAAATAGTAATTGCATTTTTATACTTTTCTGACCTCTGACCAAATAAACAAAAAGATTAATAGCAAGCTAATGAATGGAATAAGCCTTTTATGCACTCAGATGTCATTGGAACAAGCCTAACCAATAAATCTTGAAGGGGAGAATTTTGTACCAGTGTAGGAATCATGAAGATAATGTTTTTGATCATATTACAGGAAAATCATAATTGGAAAGCCAAAAGAAAAAAAAATAAGGGAAAGAAAAACCCACAAAAGAAATAGAAACAGACAAAGTGGCCAAGGCATTTTCATGTATAATCACTTATTTATGTGTAGTTTTGTATATGGAAAAAGGGGGAGAGGGAATGTTTCTGATAACTTCTGATACTAAATCCCAGAACACACAATTTCATAGTGCATGGTCACATCTGTGATTTTAAAGATAACACATTTTTCACCAGACCATACCTGTTTTCATCTATTCACTCACCATGGATGTGGCCAAAGGACAGAGCTAAGGAGCTTCCCTTCCCTGCTGAGTCTGGGGACTGTGTGTTTGTGCTGCTGGCCCAACACAGCTCTCTGCTCGAAGCACTATTTTAGTCATTGATTGCAAGAGGTTTGGAGCACTTCACACAATCAGCTGGCACGTTTTAGCTCCTAAACAGCAAATCTTTGAGCGTCCACAGCCTGCTCACTTCCAGTTGTCATAAATACTCATA
Source organism: Hylia prasina (assembly GCA_013397195.1). Taxonomy (NCBI): domain Eukaryota; kingdom Metazoa; phylum Chordata; class Aves; order Passeriformes; family Sylviidae; genus Hylia; species Hylia prasina. The sequence goes on along the minus strand of VYXD01005580.1, from coordinate 151,963 downwards.
CGTACAGAAGTCAGAACAAAATGAATCTTGCTTGCATTCGTTTGTCCTTAACAGTTAAATGGGGCCAGACTAGAAGAATAGTTTTCCAATGTATATCTAAATAATTGATACAGGAGACAAAAAAAAATAAATATTTGTATTTCTCATACTCCTAAAGTCCTAGCAACAGTAAAAATAATTGCTATTTTTCTGTGCAAAAATACCTGTTCCAGTTTATTATGAAAAAGATATTTTAAAAAATACTCTTTCACTTCCTGTTTGGTGACAAAGACTCCTTGCTGTGGTCTTGAAATGTTTCTTTGACTCTATTTTGAATGAAAATACAATATATTAGGAAATCATAGTAGAATTATCAAGAAGGCAATTCAGCTGTTAAACCTTTAAGATGATTTTGAATAATTAACCTAATAGTAAACCTACCAAAAGTGTTCCCCAGGAGAACAAAAGGTCTGAGTAGATGGAAGATAAAGTAGCAGGTCTCTATATAGAGCAGAATTCAGGATAAACAAATTGATATCATAGCTGGGGCTATAAAATATTTGTGTTGGGGTTTTTCTAGAAATTAATTGCAAGATCTGATTCATTATTAGTTTGTTTGGGTTTTTTTTCTTTCCATTACAAATTATTTACGTAAAAGAGAAAGAAAATATTACACTCCAGAGGAGGAAGCTGAAAATCCTGGTTGTATTTTATTGTGAAAAAGTGTAAATTCATCTGGATAGAAGACTTATGTTTCTATTGGGTTCTGCTGTGAGCTTGAGTAACTAAAGATAACTAATTTCCCTAGTTCAGCCAATGTTCACCATGGAGCTCTTTAATAATTTTGCATAACATCACAGCCCAAAAAAATAATAACTCAAAGTAGTAATATATGATTAAAGAAACCACCTCATTCTTCTGTGTTCTTGCAGGTTAGAGAAAGAGGTTTAAAATAGAATAATTGAGGCAATCAGGTAAGGAGTTCCTAGCAATCAAGGACTATGCGGAAGTCGTGGAAACTTGCCCTTTACTGAGTAAAAACCATAATAATCAAAATACCTTGTACTTTTTATAAAGTCAGATATAAGAATACCGATCAGTCTTAACACTGCAGTATAGATAGAAATGTATATTGTCAGGATAAGTAGAAATACAAAATGAAGATAGAAGACAGCTACCAGACAAAAGCAAACGACTAGGAAATAACATAGTCTGGAAGTTAAATTTTCACACAGTCACTACATGGAAGCCCAGGAACAACCTTCCCTTAGGAGAAGTGGGTAGGGAAAAAAAAATCAGTTACAGGGAAATCTGACATATTTACAGAAGTAATTTTTTGATGTGAGAGTATGGTGAGAGGCAATGAATTTGCTGATCAGGAAGCTCCCACAGCAAGCGTGTTAACTCTCCTTAGGGGAGACAAGAGGAGAAAATGAGAGAAATATCTATTAATGAACATAAAAAGTTTTCCATCAATTTCAAGCCTAATTTCATGTAAAGAAAAGGAAAAATATTTTTTCAAAGTTTTTGGCTTTATCTAAACAGCAAGAATTTGCTAGAACAGGTGCCAACCTATTTATCCCAGAAAACCATTCAGATGGAAGTCAGTCTAGAATGCCAACAGCTAATTTGCTCTTATTGCTAGTACCAGTTGGTACAGTGGCAAAAAGACTTCACTCTTTAAGTTAATTTACTCTTTGGTTTTTGCAGGTCTTGTAAATTCCTCCTTACAGGCCTGGGAGCAAATCTACAGCTGATGTGTACACTGTTCTACATAGTCCCTCTGAACAAATATGAGGTAGCAATTACCTTATTTTTTTTTTTCCTGTCAAACATACATTCTGATTAATTTCGTGGTCCTGGAAAGTTTAAGAACATAATTTCTCAATTTACAGCACAATTTTTCGCTAGACACTCAAATTTGTTGTGGTTTGCTGTGGCTTTTTTTGGTTTGTTCTTTTTGATAGCAAAACCCAAGAATTGCATGCATTCAGAGTGTTTGAGCTGAAAGCAAATACCTAATATTGCAAGATTTGCAATAAAATCATTAAAACTGCTGGCACTGAAATTTACCTCAATTTACAACCTTTCTTTTTTCCTCTTGAAATTCAAATCATGAGACGAACATCTGCAGCCCTTTCTGATTTTTGTTTAAATTCTGAATCCCTTCTAGTATTTGCTAATTCTTTCTTGTTTTGTGATAAACCTTTTGCAAGATTTTATATTGAATCATAGTCAACAAGCAAGCAAGCATTGGGTTAACTTTGTAACACAGGTGCCATGTATGGAGAGAATCTCATGTAGGGCATGCACAGGAAAAAATGCACTATTGTCTTTGAGGTAAATTGCTACATTAGAGGTTAATTAAAGAGAAAATTCCAACACTATGTTCATCAAGATAAAGTGTATATCCACTGTGTAGAATAACTGGTTTATGGGAAGATGGGGTTTTCTGCATCATCATAATCAGCCCAGAGTTATCTGTAATTCAATTTCCCATCTAGCAGGTGGGAATATTGGTTCTTGCCTCCAAGAAAAACTAAAAGACCACCAAATTATAAAAAAAAAGATACTTTATTCTAGTTTAAACATTTTTAAAGCTTTAAACAGAAACCCCCAGATGTGCAGACTCTCGACAGTGAATGCTTTTAATAACGGATTAGAATAACATTTATGAGCAACAGCTTCACATAGCTTGGCTGTCTAAAGGGAGAAGACAAAACCAGATCATTTCCTGAGGTATTTTCAAATCCTGAGGCTTTAGGAGTCTGTTGGTAGGTGGTTAGAGCCCTTCTTTGGGATGCAGTCGAGCTTCCAATCACCACTTCAATGCCTGGGTAGGAATTCTAGGACAGAGACACCACTATCTCTCCTCTCAAGTGCCTGGTGGTTATGATGCTGACTCAAGACATAGCTCAGGTTCCTGCTGAGAAGCAGAGGGGACTTAATTTATGCCTCACTATTAGCACATAACAAGACATTTCTCATCCTTCCACTCCAATTTTTTTTATTGCCTTTCTCTCAAGGATATGAGAAAGGCAATAAAACCTCAAAAAACTAAAAAAATTGTATCAAAACTAGTCAATTCCCAGAAGCTTCTTTTTTTCCAAGTCATCATTTTGCAGACAAAGGGAAAAACCCCTAACTAAGTAATGTGAAGTAACTGGAAAGACCATAGAAATATTAATCTAGAATCATATTAATTGTGATAGTCTGGACACATAGTTATACATTCATATACCTTGGAGTGAAATAAAAAGACATGTCATTAGGGTTTTTTTTACTCAAAGCTCCCTCCTCCTACAGTCATAACTACAGTTTCCGTTAGGGGAATAAAAAAACCAAAAATGAGATTGGTATGTGTGATTTGGGGATACACAATAGTAAATGTCATTGTATTTTACAATTGTTGTGTCAACTAGGCAACAACAACAACTAATTAACTAACCAACCAACCAAAAAATAAAAAAATAAATAAATCCCCCAAAACCAGCAAAAAACAAATGATAAGAAAAGAAACCACACAAAGCCTGGAAACTACTCTGGCTCCCTTAGAGCCCAGGACAAGTAATAACTACAGCAGCTTTGACATTTCAGAAAGGTTTCCACTGTGGTTTTACACTAGAACCAGATCTAATTAGTTTCTGATGATCTTATTCTCATTTTAGAACAAAATGAAACCTGATGTAAGCTTTAAGGAACATAAAAATACTAAGAAATAGGAAGGGAGAATTGTATGTATTTTTTTCTTAAAGTAATAAGGAGACATTCAGGTTGGGTTTTGCTATTGTAACACTTTTGGTAGAATAAGTTCTACCTTGTCTTCTACACAGAAAAAATCTTATGTGGCATGGGGAACACAGTACAGTACTTTTAAAGCAACCAATCCTACCCACTGTCAGGCAGCTGCTCCCAGCTGCTGAGTTAAGTAACACCAGCAGTGATGAGAGTCAGGCACCTCCAGAAGCTGGTTCTGGCAACTGAGGTCTTGTCACTGATTCTGGATGGGGATTGCAGGACTGTCTTCATAACGGGAGCACCTCACCTCTCTAGCACAAATCCCAGCTGGGAGATGCAGAATGGCTCATATGAATGAAGCCGGAACCTGGGCTGCTGTATTTTTAAATGTAAGTTTACAAAAGTATCAGTAAATATGGTAAAAGGACTTATTTACCACAGGACTTCTGACAGCTGCTTGAAGAGTAGCTACAATGATGAGAGTGCCACGCTATTCTCAGTTGTAACAAAATGTAGCAGCCACAAACTACATCTTAGAAGGTTTAATTTGGTGAGAGAATTTTTTTTCACTGGAAGGATGAAGAAATGCTAGAAAAAGCAGTCCAAGGGGCTGCGGAGTCCCCATTCAAGGACATTTTAACGATTTAGGGTAGACAAAGCCATTGTTGATGTGATTTAGTGCTGGTGACATGTTGCCTCAAGCAGGAGACTAGAGTGATTCAGAGATCCCCTCCCACCCATGTTTCTATTCCATGATTTCTGTGGCTCAATGAGGGTTCCTTTCTCCACTGTCATAGCAGATGCTAAACAAATCAGCTTGTCAGTTGGGTCATCTCATTCAGAAAAGTGTAATAAATATTCTGGCTCTTAGTGAAATGCTTCAACAGATGTGTGTTTTTCATTCTTCTATAAATGCCTCTCCATGAAAAACAAATTTTCTTGGTGTGAGACTGAAACTTCTCCTTTGGTTATCCATCCTTGCAGGGTGATGTCTGCAGCAGCACTGCTGTGCCCCTGTGCCTACTGGCACAAAGGCAATTTGTAGCCAAGAAGGAAAGTAATAGATCACCCAGAACTTATAATCTGCATGCACCTTAAATTTCATCTGAAGTGAAGATCTAATACCTACTTCTGAAACTAGTTATGTCAAATGGTCCCTGTGTAGCACCTAAATCAATGCTGCATTGTTTTGACCTTTTGTACTGGTGTTCTACATTGAAGAAACAAACCTCTTTATATTATGGGGATGTCAGTGCAGTATGAACTCAGTCAAAGGAATTGAATAAGAAAATCTTACCTGGTAAAGCTACACTGTTTATGTATGGACTCACCAAACATGAATCATATGTGATATTTGAACAAAGCATAAAAATAAATGTTATTTTATAGCAGAGGTTTAAAAACAGAAATAAAACAGGAAGAAGGGATACTTCTCATACCACTGATGCATTTTACTGTCAGTTTTATTATAAAGGGAATACATCAGCTCCTGGTACCTAGGAAAAAAAAAACAAAACACCACAAACCAACAACCACCCACACCTGATTGAATTAAGCTTGTACCAGCAACTAAAAAATCTTCTACAAGTCAGTGGTTTGAGGAGCTGGTAGGAGTCACCACTTGACTTCCAAAGGAAGTGCAGCATCTGTGGGGGCGATAAGTCAGTCCCTCTGGGCTCTGACTCCCTGAAAGAAAGGTTATTCCAGAACAGCCTGTCAGCCTTCAGCCCAAGCACCACTGGCACTCCTCCCTTCTTGTCTCCTTCAGAAGATCCCCTCTTCTGGGACTTGGAGAGGATTTCTAAGTATTTCTAAGATTTCTAAGACCTTGCACGAGACCTGTCCTGAGCCATGATTATCCCACACCCCACAGTCTCTCTGTTAGTAAGAGACTCTCACTTCTCATAGTTTGGGTGCAGATCTTTGCAGAAGAATTCTGTGAAATGACTGGGAAGCCCTAGCAGAATCCCAGTCCCTTTTTCTGGAACATGCAAAAGAAGCTTTCCAGGTGCTCATCCTTATCTAAAACCAAGGTATCTGAAACATGTCTCTAGACTATACTAGAGAATGTACCTTTGAAATTGTTCTGCTCTCATAATTTCTCTGTTGTAGCATTCAACGGATAAATTAATCATTATTCAAAAGAAAACAGATATTTAATTTTTTTTTTTATGTTGAAGGCAATTTTTGATTAAAGACTGGGAGTTTTTTACAATCCAAAACAATTAATTTGATTAATGGTCACATTTTCTCTTGAAAATAATCTCAGCAAAATTTTTCTTCTTAGGCTTAATTTTGGGAACTCAGTGTCTAAATATCTGCCACGGTTTTACTATGCATGGCTGTGAAGTGTGGTTCACAGACTTCACACGCTGCTGTTTTCTTGACATTGTTGGAGGGGAAGAGCTGTTTGCTGACATGAGAAATGGATTTGCAATCTATTCATTTGGGCTGAGGTGTTTAATTTTAAGCAGCCAAGCTTCTTGTCTCAAGTCCTTTGTGCCTCAGATTATCTACCTCTAAAAAGGATATAATGTTCTGTGTTTATCTCCAAGGGCTGACAGGAGGTTTACTTAATTTACATCAGCAAAGTACTTTGCAATCCAAGTAAAACGTGCCCATTTAAATGCAATGTTTTATTACAAGACAGGAGTAAATGCTACTGTCATTTATCCCGGTGTCAAATGGGACTAATTCCACAGAAAACCAAGGAAATACACATGGGAAAAGGCAGTGGAGAATGAAACACATGATCCCCTTGAGTACCAAAGTGAAGTTCAGAAAAAAAAAAAAAATCATAGAATCGTTTAGGTTGGAAAGGACTAACTATCAGATCTTTGAGTCTAAACGTCAATGCAGCGTTGCCAAGCCCACCACCACCATGTCCCTGAGAGACTCATCTACAGGTCTTTTAAATACCTGCAGGCATGGTGAATCCACCACTTCCCTGGGTAACCTGTTCCAGTGCTCAACAATCCTCTTGGGGAAGATATTTTTTCCTAATTTCCAATCTGAACCCCCTCGGGTACAACTTGAGGCCCTTTGCTCTTGTCCTGTGGGTGGTTGCCCGCG
>VYXD01005580.1:86443-139387 GCA_013397195.1 Hylia prasina | reverse complement strand
AAAAAAAAAAAAAAATCAAATGCTTAACGAAAATGGAATTGCTGTGGCTACTAGAGATAAGGGAAAGGGATAAGATTCAGACCTGATGGGCTGAAACTCACCAGAAAAATTAGGGATGCAATTCAGAGGGCTCTACAAGTTGAGCTCAGCAGAGAAGAGAAAATCCAGCAGTGGGATCCATGAAGGAATTAGACAAAATGTTAAGATCGAGAAAATAATCTTGAAAGGTGAGATTCAGCAAAGCATACCACCACTAATCAGATATTTTCCTTGGGCAGGCACAGGCTGCCAGCTGGGAACCTACAGAAATCACAGAGAAAGATGATAATCTCCCAGTTAAGAGAGAAATATATTTGCTGCCTAAGAGGTGTAATCAGCATTTGATTCAACCAGTATTTTACACCCACGGAGTGCCCATCTAGTGAAAGGATCACTTTCTGGGTTGTTCCTATCTTCATTATTTCAAAAGCCCTGGGAATGACCACTACAGTCATTGTAACAGTCCTCAGCCTTCTTCCTGTGACAGTTTTCATTGGCAGGTCTCAACGTTCTCTACAAGAGCAGTCAAAATCATTAACCTCATCTTATAAACAGGATAAATAAGGCACAAGAGGGACAGAGGGAGCAAGATCTCTCCCGAGGTCAGACAAGGACTCAGACACAAGCCTGCACAGTCCCAGGTCAGTGATCAGCTGTGGGGGCTCCTAATCCATTCCCTCTGCTCATCTGTGTTCAGTCTCTGATGTTTTTTAAAGGTCTATATGCATAAATGTGGCACTGATACAGAACTGGTGGAGGTCAGCATAGTTCACTGACATTGTTTCACTCCTGTCATGTTCAAATATTTTTTGTTCCCCACCCAAAATTACTTTAGAGACAAACAAGTTATAATAACTCTAGAAGCACCTGTGTCTACTTAAAACCACTTCCTTATGCAAAGCCACACCCAAGCATAGTGGCATATATTACATTTTTTAAGCAGAGCATTGAAGTCAGTGGTTGTGACTGGAATTCATCTGCAAAGATATTACAATACTTGGAGGTGTTGGGAAAGCCTTTTTAAAATTCCACTGACTGGAAATACGGGAAAAGAATGTAATTTATATCACATTCTTTAAAAATACAATTCTAGCCTTAGTTTAGGAAATAAAACTAGGAAAATGTGAATTTAGGAGCCTTGAAAATAGGGTTTAATTAAAATATTCCAACATATTTACACTTTTGTTTATTTGTATACTTTTTATAACACTTCCTGATTTAGGAGATCTTGCTTTTCATTTTTGATGACTTAGGAGTAGCGACTGTTTAGATCCAGAGAGGAGTTTTTTGCTCTGGTTTTCGTATTTCTTATGGGAGACTCATGGAGAATTATGGATCTGGCAGACAAAAGCATGCTGGGAACCGATTTCCAGGGCACAAGATGCTTATGGTGACTGAAAGGGTCGACTGAAAGGTGCAGGGCTTTCATTAGCCTGTGTCCAGATTTCTGTGTCTAACTCTGGTAACAAACCTACCCAGCAGCTCTGAGAGACAAAGCAAGGGGGCAGGGAGGGGCTGAGGCCCAAGGCAATACACTAATGGGGACAGGTCTCTGTTTTGAACAGTTACTCACAGATTTCTCAGAGACAGGAGGATAAACTCTAAGCCAGGATACAACTCTTTTGAAAAGCTCTGGCCTAACTGATAGTTCTTAAATATTATCCCCAGTTCTGTGCCTCTGAAAAGCTATTTCTCTTCTATCTCACATGCAGAGAGGAGCATATCAATACACTCTTTAGAGGAAATGGATGGAAAGGTTAATTCTCTTTGCAAATCTATGGAAGCGACACTTTAGCACTTTGGCACAAACTGCCTCTGAGTTGGAAATTAGTAAAGAAAATAAGTGGTGAAAATGTCAGGAGCAGGAGGACTTCACTTTTTGGTTGTTTAAAACGTCATCTGTTATCTGTAATCAATGCAATGACACAACTTCCCATACCATAATAATTTACATTATGTTTACAGGCACAGATAGAAGTAATCACAGGGTTAGGCGAGTGTCTCTTGGTGAATTCTTCAAGCCTCAGAAGTGCTTAGTTCTGCAGTTCCCTCTTCCCAGGAATGCAGGGGAGATCAGCACGGAGGGCTGTGCAATTTCTGCCTCTCCATACCCAAACCATAAAATCTGCAGCCTATCTGGCTTCAGCTGTGTATAAACATACCCCATGATCACATGCCTGTGAATTAAAAAAAATGTGGTCTTTGCCTCTAAAGAAAAGGCAATAAATATTTTTCACTCTTTTCATATCTAAACAAATACCTACGAAAGGAAGTACACTCATAGTCTTGGTGCTAGATTTAATATTTTAAGCTTTCCATTGTTTGGAATTTCCTGTTTAATGCCTTGGAAAAAAAAAATTCCATTACAGATTTTTGTCCTTTCCCAGTGAGAACTCATTGTCCAAATCTTTTAAATGGTGCTGAGATGAATGAGTCCAAGTTTATTCATTTCCTTTGTGTCCACCAGAATTTGGGATACTGCCGGATACAATATCTCCTTTGCCCCCAGAATTCCTGTTTAATATTCCTTAGCAACAGAACCTTGGATGTCTAGTTGGCTTTTGTAGCCATACAGCTCCACAGACATCACGTGCTATTTTCCACCCAATACTCCATGTGAAGCAGGGAAGTGCTAAACTCCCGGTTTATGGATGGCAAAAGAAAATAAAAACATCTCCGTACTTAATACTTCTGAGAAGTTTTAGTCTGAAGTTCAGTGCACAGAGGTAGAGTAAGGAATGAGTGTCAGGGTTTCATGTCTTGGGCCAGAGCCACAGTAACTTATTTGTCCTTCTTGTCAGCGTGTGAATGATGGCTTTTAATAAATAAAATCATTCCTACATCTTGAGGCCACTCCCCATCGCATTAGCACAGTGGTTTTCCAGAGGAGTTACTCATACTGTCCACACTGCAGCTGCTACCAAACTCCACCTCCTGCAACAGGGAAAGGCACAGTGTTTGTCTCATTTTCAAAATTAGAGCTGGTCAAAAATTTTCAGTTGATTTTTTTTTTTTTTAATAAAGATGCTCTATGTTCTTATAAGTCCTATTTCTTACAAAAATTCCATTTCAGTTCTTTTCATGAAAATGTTGAAGGAACTTATTATTTTAATATTTTACCCTCTGAAGGCATGGAAAACTTTCCAACCCAAATCAGCTAAAGGCTTTAAATTCAAGTCTTGCATACTCACAGGTATTCTAACCATTCTTTTTCTAACAAGCTCCTGCTCAGAGGCTGTCATCTCCTCCATAACACCCCCAAAGCCTGGTATCTTGTGAATATTATAGGGCAGGCAGTAGGTTAGATCATGGATTAATTTATTCAAGTAGCTCCATTTTACACACTCAGTAGTTCCCCTAAAAATGAAACATATGCTTTGGCCCTTGGCATTTTCACAGTGCTCACTTGCCAGCTCCGTATTTATTTATTCCCAGGTTTGCTACTTTCTTGGAGGGTGACCTTGAACAAGCACTTTCATTTGTCCATATTTTACCACTATTTCCTCTTCTTCTGTATTCAGGAGCTTCACAGCAAGCATTATCCAATAAAGGGGCAATCTGATTTTTGAATTTAAGAAAACTACCACATTGAAGCAAAAAAGTATATTCATACTATTAAGGCAAAATAATATGAGTAATAAATAGTAAATAAGTGGCATGACCTGAGCTATAAATTGCAAGGTCCTGCCCCCTGCTTATTTTACTACTCCATGCTGCTTTTGAACAGATTTTCAAATATCCTCCCAAAATAGAACATATAAGCACAATTCACGCAAGTCAGAAAGAGAAAAAGAATATAAGCTCATGCAATATAAAAATAAGGTTTAATTCACAACTATAGATAGCATTTCAACTCTGTATGCACAATACTCAGTATATACTCACTAATAATATCTAACTTGATGCTTTATGGCAGCAGTGATGTTCCTAGAAATCCTTAGTATAGTAACGTTTTGGAAAACAACCTTTTAAGTGAGGGGATCAGTCATTTTCCTTCTGTAACAGTAAAAGCTTCAGGATTTCAAACGGATAAACACTCTGCAATTTGAGCTTTGTGAGTCATACTTAACAAGGCAGATGTGTGCCGAGAATTAGCAGCCCATAATGCATGGGTTTTCCTTGTCTCTGACTAAATTACTTAAGACAGAGCGGGCAGAAAATGCAAAGACTTGCAGAGCAATGCATTTCTCTTTGTCCCAGGACACAGAGGTCACTCCGCTGATGGCTGCATGGAGAAGGCTGCAGTGAAAGAGAGGAGCCACTGGCACATGATGGTGCAAACAGCGATACGAAGCCTCTCTGACACAGGGACAAGGATGAGCCCTGGGGCAGCTTAGAAATTGATTGTTAGGTCAGACTGAACAATGAGCCTGCAAATCATTGCTTCTGTGAACCCTATTCAGATACACAGTTTCTTTGAAGTCAACAGCTGGTCCGAAAAAAAAAAATAAATTAATGGCATTACTCACCTATGTAAAAGCATATTCATCTGAAGGAGAGAAATAAAGCTCTGCACACAACAGAGGAACATCCTTTTGCTCCATACAGTCATTCCTGACTCTTTCAAAACCAGGCTTCACATTTGGGTTTACCTCTTTGTCACCTTCATTTCATCCTTGATCCTGAACTTTTCTCAGCTCCTATTTTTCCTGCATCTATTAATCTGCTTCAGACACTCCCTGTGACTGTCACCTTTGTTTAAATTCTCATGTATATCACTCTTCCCTCACCTTGACTGCTGCTCGTTCTTCTTCTACAACATCCACAAACTCCAGCACACAGCATTTGTAAAATCATACTGCCTGACTTCTAAGATATTCAGGAAGCTCCGCTCATCCTACTAAAATAATTCCAGAGCTCTGTATCAATTTCAAATTGCCTGTCCCATTGCACATCTGTTGTCCAGTTTAGGATTTTCATTCCCATATTGCAACCTATTTCCTTCCTCAATACATTTTTTAAATGGAAAGTCACTATTGTTTAGAAAATTCAGTTCCACCCAGAACAGCTTTTCTGTTTATTGCTCCCTCATTGAATTTTGGAGCCATATTCATATCTCCAGTAGTATTTCTTTTGAAGTCAGTGGAACTGTGTCCATTTGCTACTATTTTGCCCCATGGGGTTAAATCTGGCATTATTAAAAGACAGAAAAATGAAAAATATATTTTATAACCTTTGATTTCTCTTTCTGAATATCTATATTTATTTTGTAAAAATATATTGCAGGTAATGACACTATCAAGTGCTTTATAAAAGATATATGGATATAGATATAGATATATAAAATACTTGCTATGAAATCAAATTGCCCTGTATCTCTGTTCCTGTAATCCCTGTGCTATCTTTGAATATATGGTACGTCTTAATCATGGAATCACAGCTGAATACTAAATATTTGTACATGTAAGCCCCAAGGAGTGCTAAAATTCTTTTTTCCTCTTTAACTAGGCATGCTATTAATTAATGCATAGCAAAATGATTAAAAGCATTTTTCAAATAATGAACAATACAGAGACAGACGAGTTAATTGATTGATTGGTGTATGAGCAGGGTCCTAATGGATTAGCATTTGCATATTAACACAGATCCAATCTCTCTCTCTCTTAATGAGCTGCTTGCCACATTTTGTCTTCTTTTAAGCAGCAGCAAGCATGATAAAACAAATCCACTGGATAGCTCTCTCTCTCAAGAGACTAAAAGACAAACTTTAAAAGTGGCCTTTCTCCAGCACTGATTTATAGAAACCCTCTGCACATCTATTTGGTAGGTATGCGGGGACAACCATTCTTTATCTTAGGTTACTTGTGAAAGGAGCCGTTCTGAAAATCATGGAAATTTAAAGCTACTGCTTATAAAATGCTCATAACATATTTTTCCCCACAATGATCTGGCATTTGCCACAGCTGGTTTTGCTGTATGAGAAGATGGAGTGGGATGTCACCGGCCAGCTCATTCCATCTGTGGTCTTTCCATTGCCATTGGCAGCTGGACTGTGCACATCCATCTGATTCAGCAGTTCACAGGGAAAGGATCTGAATAATTTCAGGTAGATAGATGGTAATTTTTAGTTTCTGGACTCATTGAGAAGGATTTCAAACCTTCCAGCATCTCCCACACTCAAGGACTACATGCAGGCAGTGTAATGAAGATAAAAGCAGTGAATGCATCTCCCACCAGGAGCATTACCACAGTAACATGGCAAATCTGTTGTCTTGTTTATTCAAGCATATCTAAAAAGAAAAAAACCCAGGTGATTTGGTTGTATATAAATCCTAAATATTGGTGTTACCAGGTAAATCTGTAAATCTGTGTGACTTTAGGTGCACAATTGTGCATGGCAGGACACAGAGATCTCCTTGACCTCATCCTTACCTACTAGTGTGCATGTACCTGTGACTATGTGCTTCAGCCAAGTTATCTGGCAACCTGAGCAACTTGTGGGGCCCATATTCACATCACAATAAGGAACTGCACTGTGTCATATAAGAAAACACTTGAAGCCAGCACAGAGGTCTGTAATAAACCCCTGGTTTGAGCCCTGTAGATATGCCCTTTGAGTTCTTGGCCCACAGCCTTGATTAGAGTCAATTGGCATAGCTGTGCTACAGTCATTTCCCTGTTTACATAGGATGAGGATCTAGTGCATTATGTATTTTGGCCATGGAGTACAGCTCTGCCTTCTGCTCAGCTGGCTGGCTGTGAGGACAGCAGTTGCTGGGTTTTGAACTCGGCAGTCGGGGTCGGGCCGGGTAACGCTGCAAAGCCTCCACACTCAGGCAAGTTTCCAAAGTTTCCAGGAAACCCGTGTGACCTCCTGCTACCTGATTTTCCCTGATTGTTTCACTTAACTCAGATGGCTGCTGGGATCAACATTTAGTGGGTGCTCAGAAAGACGCATCCAGGTTCTGGAGGAGCTGGTGCACCAGCAGTGCAGGGGACACCAGCACCCAGGCACTGATGGGATGTGCTGTCTTCAGGGGGGATTGCCAGACCATGAACCAGAGACTCTGCTGCTGTCTTGATTGACATGATTCCTAAGATATGAAGGGTATTTCCATCAGGGAAATACAGATACAGTTTGAAGCAACCTTCAAAAAAAAAAACCAGACTCACTTATGGATCTCACACCAAATGGATTTAAGTCCCTGTTTGAGTAAGCAAGATAATTAGTCCACTTGTGGAAGGTTCTTTTACTGTTTATCTCAAGTGAATAGTTTTAAATGACTTGTAATCTTATTTTTATTAGTTTAACACAGAATGTGGGAGTGATCCTTTTTCCATTGTATGAATGCTTTTTTAGACTCCATCAACCTACTCTAGTAATTTCAACTCTGAAAGAATTTTTAAAAAACCCTAATTATTATTCTAATTATGTTTCTACTATGAATTATTATTACAGGTTGCATGTTCATGATTAATGAAGTCCATCATGGAATTCTAGAAATCAATGCTGAAGCATTATGTTACTGTAGTAGTGTCTGGTGGTATCTGTCACATTTTTCATGGAAAAAATATTCCAGGCATGTGTAGCACTCTATCACCTGTCTATCTGGCATGATAAATGCAGCAAAAAAACTCCAAAGCATTGACATTGATAGGAGTTTTCCATTGACTTCTATCAAAAAAGAAATAGACCCAGTTGCCTGGCCAAGGTTTCTGCTTGTAATAACTAATTTAAGCCTTTTTTCTTCTTCCCCACAAAGTTGTTATTGAATGGAAAAAAATAAACAGACCTGATCTCACTGAAATGCCACATATATCCAATATAAAAATTAAAAACAAAAGCAGGAATACTATCATCTACAACCTTCTTTGCTCTCATTTTCTAATCTGCCTAAGGAGTTGCTGAAACAATTGGGCCCTTTAAGATTTTGATAAAATCTTGTTTTCCCGGATTCTGCAAAGCTGAAAAAGGAATAACAACTGTGACCAATATTTGTATACTTTTCTATTTCTCCCTCTCTCTTTGTGTTCGACCTGTTTTATATAAAATATTTCTGACTGTGCAGTTAGCCAGAAAACCAAAAATAGGAAATACTACTCCAGCTTGGTTTGTTAAGGTGTTAAAAAGGCTTGTGGATAAATTCAGAGTGTGTAATGCATCTGTGATTCTGCCACTTCACAGCCCCTTCCCTCTCCCCAGACTCCCCCATGCCTGTACTGCATCTGTGCATAATCAGGGAGAACAGAAACCTTTATTTTACACTGTCTTATCTCAATATCTTTTGTTCATGCCAAGCAGCAGCTCATGAATGCCAGTTGCTTTGCTTTACCTCTGTCTGACAAAGGTTGTGTTTTTCAGTTCCAAGGGGAGAAACCTATAATTCCCAAACAATTGAAGAGATTTGTATCTGAACATAAATAAACAAAAGCTGTCCCTAGAGAAGCAGCTCCTCCAAGTCCCTGGGGCCTTGCTGCGGCTTGTGCAAAGGTCCATCCTGCAGCCAGTGCTAGATGGAAGGAAAGCATATCTTGGGCTGAAGGGAGGGAATGCAAGGCTACTGCTCCTCCTGGGGCACATGGCAGGAGGTGTCTGGGGTGAGGCAGAGAATGACAGGCAGAAAATCCTTCTCCCTGAACACTGGGAACCCCAGGGTGCTGCCCATCATCCCCAGTCTGTCCCAAAGGATCAGGGCATGAGGGCAAGAACAAAGGGCTGCTAGAGGGATAGTCACACTAGGGTTTGGAGCTTGTGGACAGGGTGTCCAAGGACAGGAGAGCTGTGTAAACTGATGAAGTTACCTGTTCATCTTCACAAAGGTAAAAGCCAAAGTATTTTTGAAGTCTAGCCCAAGAACCTCACCCTTACACAGATGTCTGATAATATCCTCTCCCACCCTTAAACCTTTCCTCCACTCAACTTTAACTCTCCCAGTCTTTGTCTTCAACTCACAAGCTCATTCTTTGCTTTGTTGCTTATGGTGTCTTTTGCCTCCTATCAGAACATTTTGTTCCTCAGAGGACAACACACCTCCTTTGGTCCACTGCTCTTAGAATTCAAGGGACCCATAAGAATCATCAAGTTAACTCCCTGCTATCCACAGGACAATTGTTTCTATGTCTGTTACCTACAGAGGTTTAAATGATGCTATTGCCTGTTGTGTGTCCTGCAAGGCACAGGAAGGAGTTCATGCTTTTTAGCTGGTGTGATTCCTCTCCAGGGATAATTACATCTCACAGAGTCGTAGATTATGCTGGGTTGGAAGAGATCCATAAGGACCATCTGATCCAACTCCTGTCCAACTCTTGGTGCACGACACCCCCATAATCCCACCATGTGCTTGAGAATGTTCAAACATTTCTTGAATTCTGCCAGGCTTGGTGTTGTTACCACTTCCCTGAGGAGCCTGTTCCAGTGCCCAACCACCCTCTGGGTGAAGAACATTTTCCTGGTATCCCACCTAAACCTTTCCCAATACAACTTCAGACCATTTCATTGGGTTCTATCACAGGTCACCACAGAGAAGAGATCAGTGCCTGCCTCTCCCTTGTGACAATGCTGAAGACTGCAATGAGGTCTCCCCTCAGTCTCCTCTTGTCCAGGCTGAACAAGCTAAGTGTTATCAGCTGATCCTCTTTTCAGTTGCATTCTGTATCCAAAGAAATTCAGAATGAAAAACTATGTAGGCATGAATAAGCAAAGTTTTACTGAATTAAATTTTATGTTCACTCTGAGGCAGTCTAGCCCAGAAGGTACTAAACACTTGGGGAACCTCTGTCAAACAAATCTAATGCAAATGTATGAGTTTTGATCCTATCCTCTAATTAGAAACCTAATTACACCTCCAGGCCATGGGTCACAATTTGTGTAATTTCTTTTCACTGAAAAGCATTCAGGACATTTGCAAGAGACATTGTGCCTGAACCCTTCAAGTGAAAAAAAAAAGCTTTTCTAGCTTATTCACTGAGAAGAAGGCAGGACCATAAACAATATAATCATGCAACATCCAGTAATATCATTGCAGATGGGAAACAGGAGTTATTAAATAAGCCTCAGAGATGGGTGACACAATTGTCAACAACTTGTTCTTGCAGGGAACATTCACAGCTGGTGTAACTGCACCAATTCCTGCAGTGATTCTTACTGAAATGACCTGGAAATGTATCCTTCCAGTCTGATGGTCACCACTTTTGAGGGGATATGTTACTGTCCTTTTATGTACCTCATTACAGCCTATTTTATCTGACTTGTATCTTCCATGTCATGGCATTATTGCACCATCAGTTCCTGAGACAGATCCTCATCATCTCAAAATGCTCATCAAAACACTGCTGCTTTGTGAGAAGCAAACTGAATTGCCAGCAACGAGAACAGACTTGATATGAGAAGCTGGCCTTTTGCTCCTCTCCTGGTGCTTATATTCTGATAGGCAATATGTCAGGAATAATTAGACAGTTTGGTTTATTTTGCATCAGCTTTTTTTTCCCCTCAATAAAATAGAAATATAAAATAGTCTACAAGAAACAGACATTTCAGGCAGAACCGTTTCACCAAGATGTATGAAGCAGAGAGATCTTTTATAATGCCAAAGTCTGTTTTAAATGTAAACATTGTTTACATTTGAATGTGAACACTCACAGAATAGAAATGAAATATGAGAAAGGTGTGATTTGGCTCCTGGGGAACTCCTGAGTTTTCTGTGACTGGCATTTCTCCCTGGGGTAATTTATAAGCTAATATTCCCTGTTGCGAGAACATTGGCAGGCTTGCAGAGAGAATAGCTCCAATTTTCACTCTAACATATATGGCTTGCATCCAGAAATTGCAGAAAGAATTTGCCACAAAAGTGAGAAAAAAGGGAAATTCCTATATATACAGTATTAATGACACTATTAAAAAAAAAATACAAAGGAATATTTTGAGCAAAGGCGTATCAAGACACTGCACAGCAAAATAAAGATGCAGAGTATGGAATAGCCAGGTGGATTTTTTTTTTTTATTACAAGCAAATATAATTTATAAATCATACATAAAATATAAAGAAATCTACATAAATACGAATGTCTTTCTAGCACACAACACCAAGTGGACACTGCAGAGATTCCCTTCTTAAGTGCTGGAATTTTTTGATCTAGGTCAAAGGCTCCAGGAGCTACATGAATCAACAGATGTAGTAGGTTTGAAGATGTACACTGAACCTCTATGGAACTTCTTAAAATAGAGGGACTGCTGAAACAAGATACAGTAGCGTTGCTGGCTGCCTAGACACCGTTCTATTTTAATGAGTGTCATGGATGCTTTGGGGCATATCAAAAATAAATGGCAGTAAGTAGGTAGGAAGCCAAGTGTCTGTGACTTCCAGCAGAATTGCAATGCAAATAAACTCCAGTGAAGTCTTTCACAACCTCTCCAGGGTTATCTCTACACCATTGTTTCCAGTCAACAATTTATAAACTTGGATTTGCTGATTATCCTTGTCTGGACAACAGGCTGCAGCTGCTAATGCTTTATATGATGTCAGTTTGGCAAGAGATTAACAGACTAAACTAACTAATTTTACCTTTATGAAGGTACTGCAGTGAGTGTCCTTTGAAACCTTTGATTTTCTTCTATCAATTTTTACCTCTGTGCAGTTTCACTGACTTAAAGAAGATGAATACCATTTATTCTAGAATACGTGAGAACAGCAAATTAGGGACAAGGGATTTAAAATGCAGGCAAAAAGAGCCTTCCAAAATCCTAAGCAAGTTTGGTTTCAAAACAAATCCTCATGAATGAGGGGAAACATCATAATATATCAAGCACTGTGACCAACTACTGCCCTTCTCCTCTTGTCCTATTGCCTTACCTAATTTTTATTTTCAAAATTAATTGAATATTTCAAATAACAGAAAAATATTTAGTCAATTATATTCAAAGACTAGACTTGTTTGCCAAATTGTATGAAAATTTGCTTTTTCTTACTATTTTAACTCCACCAAATTATTTTTTTTTTAGTTCTCAAATTGTCTATATTATGGAAAAATAATAAATAATTTATACATTATTAGAGCAGCCACATGAAACTCTTAGTGTAGGTACAGATGCAAGTGAAAAAGGTTTTGGACAGGATGAAAGCACTAAGAATATCAGAGAAAATGCATACTTGAGAGAAAATCTTTAGATAATAGTGAGATGGAATAAGAACATTCAAACCCCCTTGTGTGTTCGCATTAACACTAATTTGTTTTTATTCAGGAGCTTGTCAATTGGCGACACCCTGGAGGAGAGTTAAACACGTGGACAGAACTTCTGTGTGGAACGTTTTGTTTCCAGCTATGTACATGAAAGGCATTTTTGAGAAGAAAGTTGCTGCAGTCAGAGCCTAGCAAAGCAAACTTACTAATTAACTGCAGGCTGCACCACTTGCACTTAGCTACGTGCCCAGGCTGACAACACTGCCTTCAGTGCTGGTTTGCAAACAAATTTAAATATTCAGTGCACAGCTTTTGGGAAAAAGGCCATCTTTCTTCATGCTGTAGCTTTGGGATGTAACATTTATTAGTTACTTATGCTTATTTCCACTGGCTTTGTGATGCCAGGAGAGTTAGCAGCAGGCTGAATCCTCTAGGTGTGTATACCCAGTAGGAATGGAGAAGGGAAGGAACTACCAAGAGGGATGGAGCAGAGGGAGGAATGCAGAGATGTTTGTGCAATGTAGGTTGGCAGTATGGCTGTCTGGAAAAACAAAATCTCCTTTGTGGCAAACGCAGAGGTTTAAAATCTGTTTACACTGTGTGTCAGAATGTAAATTATTTCTATTAAAAAAGTACACCAAAAGTAAGTAAAAGCAAAGACTATCTCCACCAAGTGTCTGATAACCGGCCTCAATATCTTTTGGTCTTCTCTGTTTCTTCTACCAGTTGGCCATTCCTTTTCTGCCAGGCTCACAACTTTGATTCTCTGTTGAGTGAACTCCCCTTCCCTTGTCCTTTTTTCCCGCCTTCCTGGAAAAATGATGCCTTTTCTTTTTTCTTAGTCCCTTAGTCTGAGGAATAGCTGCACTTTATTTGAGAGGGAAATGTTGAAAGCTTTTGTCAGACTGCTTATTGTGAACTCTTGGAGATGACTGGTGTTAACTTTATGCAGCATCAAGGGTTCATAAACAAAAGTACACTTCTTCAGGCAAATAACATGTTTCTTCCCCCCTTAAAGCACTGTTCCTAAAAAAGTTTCCTGTTCAACTTGTAAAAACTTTGGAATAGCAACTTCAGCTTGATAGGAAGCATCAGAAATTTGTATGTGATAGAGAGGAGAAAAAAAAAAAATAAACTCAGGTTAGAATATACTCTTCTAGATAAATCTGACCTTATTACTGGATAAATAGTATTTGTCCCCACTTGGGACTACCATAGTTTAAATCTCTGGACAATTAAGAGAAATAATTTGCAGACTCACAACCTCTTTATTAGTTAAGAACAAGCTCCCAGAGATTTTCCCAAGGGTGACCTAAAGTAATCAATTTGCAGTTCTGACTTCAAAATCTGACTTGTGATTCCTCTAATGCATGTGCCCTCTCCTGCAAGTGTGCTCCAGCTGGTTTATCCTCACCACGACTGGATTCATGCTTCCTAATAAAATTTGTAAGGGAGTGTGCTATGGTGTTACAATGTACTTGAAGTGATAAATGAAGTGATCCTGACAGAGTATAAGCAGCAAGATGACAGGTTGTGTGTCTATAAATGTTAGGTATCATTATATGCTCTCCTAGGCCATGGAGACCATTTCTGCTCCTTAGTGTCTAATATAATTTGACTCAATTTTCTCTGCAGAAGGGACTAAGCTGGAAACAACTCCTAGTTCCACCTCTAACACCTCTTGAAAGCTTTTGGTGCATGAATTAATTTATTCCATATCATAATTAATCATTTTCTCTCTCACTGTAAAAATTTACATTGCACGTGTTCATTTTATCATCAGTATAGTAAGCGACATTTCCTGTAATTATGTAGAAATATTACATGAAAGAGTTAAGATGTATGTTATAACACAAGTGGGAAGTGAAACAGAATTTGCTTTAAACATGCCAGTGCCTACCAAGAAGATGTTAAGTTCTCCAATCCATACTTGAATCTGCACAACAAAGCAAAGAAATACATGGAATTGGCATTTCTGATAACGTGGGAGCTTTAGGTGCTCACCTTGAATCAGCTTGAAAAAAACCCACATGATTTTGAGGATAAGATTGTCAGTAAAAGTAATTATTGTCAGACCACACTGCTATTTATGCTGTCCATGTACATATGGCAGTGGTTCACGATGCTGCTTCTGCTCTGTCATGGTCATTACAAACTTCATCAAGAGCACCATCCTTCCACATTATGTTTGGAGTGATGGTAATCAAAAAGAAAGATGGCCAAAAAGGACAGGAACCCCGCTATGAAGATCCTTGATTTGAAAGTATGATAAAAATTTTCATTTTAAGAGAAGAATATTAAAATCAATAAAATGGGTGAAAAAACAGAATCGCATTTGATGATAGGCTGAATTTGATGCTGAAAAATGCTGCAATGAAAGGATCTAATCATCAGGTAGGGTTAGTCCACTTAATTAAAAAAGAAAAAGAAAGAAAAACAAACAAAACAACCAACCAGACCAAAAAAAAAAAAAAAAAATCCAGTGGGTCTGCTATCTTGTTTTTCCTTTTTTAACACACAGAGAAGAAATCTCTCAAGGGACAGTCCATTGTACCAGTAATATACCACACAAAGCTACCAAGAGACAACACATTGAAGGGCCAATCTGTCTTAGAGAATCTTAGACAGATACATAGAAGGATTCAAATGATCATGTTAGGTTAGATCTACAGAAGAAAAGATTCTGGCTCTATCCAAGAGGGGTTTGAGACTGGTTGTCACCAGGTCACTGAGAAGAAGTCAGAAGACCCTTCCAGCAAACATGTGGATATAATTTGTCTCTTCTGTCAGGTATGGGCTGATTGTGTCCAGCAACACTTTTGTCATTGAACCCTGGAGCACAAGGCTTGATGGCCATTTTAATGAGTTTGTTTGTGTTGCTTGTATAACTCCAGGTACCACTGTTAGCCACAGGATTATTCAGTCTCAATAGGAATCTTCACTGGCCTCACTTCCTCTGAGAATGAACTCTATTACCTAATAAAACACTGTAGAACAAAAAGTGTTTCCTTATAACAGTTTCTGACTTGCACTTTCTTTTTCCTTGTTGTTACACTATTTATCAGAGAAAAGGAATATTCCCCTTCTTCCATTTCAATAGCAGTCACCATTTCTGTACTTTTGATATGTTTGCTCAATTCCGCTCCTTTCTAAATCAAATAATTTCATCTTTTGAAACTCTCCTCCTTAAAGTTCTTTTTGTTCACTGCCATTATCTTTCTCTGATCACACTAATATATGATGTGCAAATACAAGACTTGATACTGCAAGATCCTTAACACTGCTTGTCACTCACCAGACACTTAATTTAAAGCATACAAATATTCCCTCTGCTCTCAGTGGGGATTTTTGTGTAATTTAATAAATGTTGAAGACATTGCTGCTGGATGTTGCCAAATACATGTTTGTGCCTACAACCAAAAAACCACACATGGTTTTATTAATCACCCTGGAAGGACAATCTATGCAGCTATTGATTTCAGCAATGTCTTCATATGCTTAAAAATAGGCCCACAGTTAATCTTTTGCTTCTTCAGATTAATGCCAATCTGCATGTGTTTGCTCCCAGAAGACCACACACTTACTAGAATCTGAACGCATATGACAACAATCTGCATGGAAACAAAAAGAGATGCTGGGGGAAAAATGTAAAGCAAAAAAATGTAAAGAGAAAACTGAATTATGAAACCAAATTATGGCTAAGCACAATGACAATAAATACTTTAGCCACAGGCAATAAAATATTGCATCATTAATAAAGCTAAGTGGAGAAAAATTTTACATGTCACTTTCATTTATAACCTAAATTTTATACTTTAGCCTTATATGTTAGCTCAGCACATTACACATCTCTCATGCAATTCCCCTCTGGCCCCAGAAATCATGAGTTACTGTGGTTTCAAAAAGTGGTGAACTGGGTAAACGAGAACTGATTTTAAAGGATGAAATAATGACCAAATTCAAGACTGTAGCAGTTTTAAAGGAAAGACATTTGAGACAGGAAACAGGAAGGAATTGGTGATATGGAGGTTAAAACTCCAGGTTCTCATGGATGTGAGAGACAAACCTGAGAGGAACTTTCAGAGCATTCTTAGCTCAGGTGTGAGATTAATCATTCATAGGTTTAGACAGGCTATCAGTAATAGATACAAATGGTGCTGCTCTTGCCTTTCCCAGGGATCCAAACACATGTCCTAGCTCATACAGGCCCTTCAATAGACTGACCAAATTCTAAGAAAAAACAGGATGAAGAATTAGGTTGAATGAGCTCTTCATTCTACCACTTGGTTCCAAGAAAAGCTGGGAAGAGTGGCAAGTTTTCTGTTAGTCATGCAGTGTAAGGAGCTGGTGCATCCCTGGTGTTTGTGAAAAAACATCTTTGCTACGTTTGCCTTTCTTCAATAGATTTAAATGGCAATTACTCCTCTTATGGCCCTAAAAAAGTTACAGCTGTTTTCAGTCCTCCATATTTTTGGTATATCTCTAATTCAGGCATCAAGGCTGGGAAGATTTACTGGGTAGGAACCCAGCATTGCAGGTTCTTCCCATACGAAGTGAATTTTTCAGAGACAGGAAAGAAACAGCTGAAGATAAAACTCCTGGCATTACCAGCTTCATGAGGAAGCAAAAAACTCATCTGCAATCTCAAGGAAAACAGATATCAAGGGATGTAAAAAAAAGGACTAAATGTTAATTCCCTTGAAATCTCCCTTCTTGACACTACAAAAATTAATCACTCCTACCAGCTCCTGTCCTTTCAGCCATTTAAAGGTTATGGTGTGTCAGCTAAAGCCAGGCATTATTTTTGGTTTTACTGTATGAGTGAGTGAGCAGTAAGACAGATATTTTATTATTTTACTGCACTTATTTTCTTGTTCTATGTTTTTATGTGAGGGGATCTTATGGACACCTTGTTGTAAACTGCAGAGTTGTTTATGGTTTATTCCTCTCATATGTTTCATACTGAAGTTGAAAACTCTGTTGTGGTAGACAAAATTCAATCTAAGAAAGTGAGTAGCTTAGAAATAAAAGAGAAAAGAAAAATATAGCAGGAAAAAAAATCACATCAGCTCAACCTAAATGCATGGGTAAAGATTTTGAGGATTTACTATCCAAGGAAGTAAATGGAAAAGTTGCTCATGGCCTTGGATTCAGTGCTGACACCCCAAGGTGTCAATAATGTCCCTTCCATTTATCCAGTAGCAAAAGAAGCTTCAAAAAACTCTTCTAAAGAAAAGACTGTGCAAGAATCTTTGGAATTCACTAATCCATGGATTAAATCAGTGCTATTAACAGTATTTCTTTATGTGCTTTTTTGTGCACATATATATATACATATAACAACTGTAACTGTTTCCAGTTTCCTAGTTATTCTCATTGTCATTACTGCTATTGGATTCAACCATCTTCATTTAAGCTCTGATTAAAACATATGAAAGTTCCTTTTATCAGGGAAGATTGATACTGGGAGCCTGGAGATCAAAAGAAAAGATTTATTAGAAAGATAAACAAATGCACTTCTCACCAGTATCATCTGAACCTGGCCACAATATAAGAATCTTGTGTTAGGTCTTGTGTTAAGAATCGCTGCTTGCTACGTCGATTAATTAAGTTCATTGTTGCAGTTAAACTTTTTTCTATAAACAGTGTTAGAAAGTGTTTCCTATAACCTTATATAGAGTATATCTGTTCCTTGCCTCTTACATGCCATAACTGGCATTTTAATGCACTGCCAGGCTGTAAGGAATTAATGCATCACATTAGGTAACTATATACTGGGATTCATTCTTCTGCTGCAAAATGTGCATGTATTCAATATTAGCCCTATATCTTTTAAATAAATATTTACATGTGCTTCTATATTTTATCTAGGGGCAGCTAAATTTCAATTTTATAGATAGATATATGAAAACTGAGCCATTCAGTTACTACCATATGCTTTCCCATAGGATTTAATGGGAGATTACCACTGACTTCAATGAGTATGTAGCAAAGCATTAGGAGGGTGTATGAAAATTAGATATCTGAGTCAGTTCAATCTGAATTTGACTGAATTTGAATTTCTTTAAACAAAACTTTCCCACTGAAACCACGTGATTGGGAATACATTTATATACCAATATATGCACTGGTAGATTTCATGTAATTAAAACCTGTTTGCATAGAAATGTTGTAATCTATATATTTATACACTGCTAATGGGGTCCAGTTTTAGTTAACCTATTGAATAATTTGTCAGATACAAAAGCTGCCTTCTGACTTTGCATTGTAATGATTCCAACTGAATTCTTAGAGAACTACAATTCTGTACTCTGAAAAGAAAATTAGTCCCTATATTTTTCTTATTACTTGGGATCAGTTGTAATAGGTTTTTCCATAGTGAAAAAATAGGTCTGAGCTACACAGGGTGACTAATCTCAAAAATGGATGCTCCAGACCTCCTGCAGTTCTTTAGTCCTCTTGATATTATGCACTGTGATAGAAACTAGCACTTTTTTCACAGCATTACTGTACCAGAAAGCAACTCAGTGGATGTCTCACTCATGAATGAATGGCTGAGATGTCCATTTTCATAGTCACTGATTTATGGATCAAGCTGTCACTGCTGAGCTGTGGTGATATTCCTGTGTTTACTTTCAACAAACACATTCCTGAAAAACTGTTGCTATAGTTATAGACAGGTAGCTGAAGGCAAAAATGGAATAAAATAATAGCAAGGATGGGAAAACAAACCAAAACCAAGCCAAACCAACAAACAAACAAAAATGAAAATTAACAACAATATAAAAAGCAAACCAAGGGAAAGGAAAGAGAAATAACGTTATGAAGATTATGTACTGAATAATCCCAACAGAATATTATTTTAATATTTAAAAATTCCTTTGAAATCTGACCAAAATAACTAGTTTTTCAAACTCGCTGAGATGTCTCATACATTAGGCTCATTTAATGTCTGGTCCAGTGGGAACCCAATTTCATCTGGATTTTCCAAGGGCAATAATATCTCTTAGTACACTTTATCTTATTTTCAGTGTATTTTTGCCTGCATGTCAGCTTTTAAATTGTTTTTAATTTCATTATTTCAGCTCATATTTTATGTTCTCCTATTTTTTTTTTCCTTATGAGTCCCTAATTCAGTATTCTTCTGCCAGCAGATACCTGCTTATCATCTCACATAACACCAAGGTCTCAAAAAGCATTCCTGTGATGAAGAATTATCTGCATCATGACTAACATAATTTTCATCAGATTTCTCTTCACCATCCCAGCATTCACATAAGCATTTTGCTCCATCCGTACAAAGTATGAATTGTTCTTTCTTTCTCACTGGCTATCAGTCTGGAACAGCCAAATGGCTTAATTCTGAGTATATAGAATTGGAAAATTAGTATCATATAATATCCCTGCAGATTGTTGTCATCACCTCTGAGATTTGCATGCACTTTTCTGTGTATTACTCACAGAAGGTATTAGACTTCTACAATTCAGGATGCAGAGTCCAGTTCCCCAGGCTTATTGGAATCAATAGATACCTAGGAAACACAATCAGCGGAGGCATAGGGTGCAACACCTCTTTTCCTGCAGTAAACATCTCAAATATATTAGTTAGTGTGCACTAAAAATGCCTCTGCCTCCCCTTGACTGCAAAGGGAACTCACCCAGCCAGCTGCAGACATCTATACTGTGGACCTCTAAATTATGTGATGTGTGTTCCGTCTTGATGACCATATCCTTGTTTCTCTCAGAAATTGTCAGCAATGAAAAGAATTAATATCACAATGCAAATAATAAATTATAAAACTCTCCACATGAAGTTTTAGGTTGGGGAAAAAATCTTCTCAGGAAAGTGGTCAAAAAAATATTTGTAACATCAGATGCTAAGATACAGGAAATATTTCTGTGATTAAAAATATTTATCAATGATAGAGCTTCCCATGAAGTAGTTTCTTGTTGATGTCTAAACAAAAATGAGCAAACTAGTCCAAACCCACAAATCTACTATAAATAAGAATGTTCCAAGTTTCTACTCCATATCCTTTTATCACCATAAGACTGACATAGCATTTGTTATGCTGACATAGCAACTGGAGTGAAATAAAGTAATAAAATAAGAGAAACTGAAACTACTGTACTGGAGACTGGGTCTATTTTTTTTTTCTATTTATTCGAGAGGGAAGCTTTTATTTAATTGGTAATAATTACCTTTAATTATCAGATGCAACGAGTATTTTCTATCACTGGTGTCCCTTGAGGCAATTAAATACAAACACTATTAGAATGAATTCTCTTTCAGGAATACTCTGTGAAAAAAAATTGTTTGCTCTGTTAAGTGTGCAGTGATTTTTGTGGTTGAAAGCCCTTCAGATTTCTCAGGCCACTTCTCTGCTTTGGATCCTAAAAGAAAAAAGGTCTTAAACCAGCCAAAATGTTAAATGAAGAAACCAATATAGAGACTGTCTTTAGTTTTAAAGCACATGTTTTTTTTAAAAATAGAAATTATTTCCCTGCCCAAAATAAAAGGAAACATGAATAAACATTTTACTTCATGTTTTTTCTTGGAAAAGTTCATTCCCATGCCCAAAAGACTACAAATAGTAGTGGCTCTGTGACTGCAGTGAAAATAGCTAAGCAATATGCAGAAGTAATATGTTCTTATTTATAGTAGTACTGAGATAGTAATCATTCCAGTAGTCCAGTAATATTCCAGGAGCACTTATTCTTGACAAACTTTTAACTCAAGCTAGAGTTAATGCAAGTTGCAGCAGCATTTTTTTCTTTGTGCAGTTCAACGTGCATGTTGTGCATGTTGTGATTGAAGTTTCTTTAGTCTTTGGGGCTCCAAAACCAGGCAGCATTATCCCAGTGATGGATTTGATACACTCTTCTGATGCTGCACTGTGAACTAATAAGGTTGTTCAGTTCTGTAGCAAGAAAACCATGTAAGGGTCATCTATGTGCAATCAAAATAAACAAGGAGTGAGTTGTCATGCTGAAATTACCATCCTTGGAGAAAATAAAAACCTGTGTTAAGAGATCAGTGGAACAACATCTTTTAGACACTACTACAATCTCCTTTGAAAAAGTTGTAGTGATGGAGCAGCTGGGAGATGTCTCAGAAAGGTAAAAAAATCTTACAGATACAAGAAAGGTGAAATGTAAAACAAAGTAACAGAACAGAAGCAATTACTGAAACCACAGTGAAAACCACAAAAAACCCTAAATGCCTATCCAAAAGAATCTATTCTCAGTAAGGTTTTGACCTCACATAAGGGTTTGTCTTCGTATATAACAATTCTTGCATAGAATAATAGTAGCTACAGCAGGTAATCCAAAGAGGAAAATTCTGGGAGATAATTTTCTGCTACAAGAATTGAAGGATTAAGCTTTTTTATTCAGTGAGTGTTGTCAATGCTCCTGTGCAGCAGAATGGCACATCCTTAGCAAATATGATGGTTGCTACCTGTTTCCCTTTCTGAGCACTTATCTTTGCTGCTTGAACTGTCATTAATTAATAATGGATAGCCTAAAACCCACAGCAGTCTCTCTAACAGAGACATGATGGTCCAAGCAAGATATAAACCAAAATATTCACATGATAGAGATGATAGGTGTGGTTTCATTTGTCTGTGGGCCAAGGCACACAAACTTGCATAGGCTGAGCTAGTCCCCTAAGTGCAAGCACAACCCAGGCATGCCCAAAAGCAGCATAGTATGTATGGCACTATGCCTG
This sequence comes from Hylia prasina, assembly GCA_013397195.1. Taxonomy (NCBI): domain Eukaryota; kingdom Metazoa; phylum Chordata; class Aves; order Passeriformes; family Sylviidae; genus Hylia; species Hylia prasina. Next base: position 117,501 of record VYXD01005580.1, on the reverse strand, counting down.
AGCAAAGCTCTATCAGGAGCAGAAGGGAAAAATGTCAATAATTTATGACATCAGAAGTTCCTTTATCTGACCAAACTGTGTAAAAAAAGTATTAATCAAAGTAAGAATAGAGACCAATGTCTTCTACTAGATACATAGAAAGTGCTGCTGTCTCCAAAATACAGAGATCTCTAATGACACCTGTTGTGTTTTATTCACTCCAATTTTAATAACATCTAAGAGCCTCTTACCAAAATGCTCGACCACCCTGATGCACCATTAACAGCAGAAATAAATCATAGCAACATTAAACATCTCATCAAGATCTTGGCCAAAATTACTTTTCTATCCTTTCACTCCCTAGAAAGATTCCACTGTCCACTTCCTGTCCCCCCAATTTCCTTAGCCATTCTTGAGAGTCCCTAAGGAACTTTAATGGAGCTGTGGAGGACTGAAGGCATTGACAGAGACCTGACAAAGTCTGTTAAGGGTACTTGTCAACACAGACACGTGAAGCAGCACAGAGCTATGTGTTTTTTGGGCAGGTCAGATAAGGGAGCAATAATAGATTTTGCAGCAGTGTAAAGCAACTACCATCTTGTACTTTGACTTTCTCTGGATAAAGAGAAGCCCTGCCCATTACAGATGATTTGCTGTTTCCCTCTCAATGCCTTTCTCAAAAGCATGAGGCAAAAAGAATACCATCTCTGAATCACAGATATCAAATAAATAGATTTCTTCCCTCCTGGAGAGTCAGGGCAGAAAACACAGAACTACAAGTCTCCAGTTCTTCTTCCAGTCCGTGGCTGAGGTCTCTCACCGCTGGCAAAGTCCACACAGCATTTGCCCTATGGTAGCAAATATGCAAGGCCACATCTCTGCCTCTGTGACTTTTACACAGCCAGTGGATGAATGCCAGCCAGCAGACCTCTCTGGAGTACTCTGGCTGCTCGTGCAGCTTCACTCTCACCCCACTGACACAATCTCAGAAGGATCTATAAATAACCAGAAGAATTCACTCAGTGCTGAAATAAACACAAGGGGCCAGATTGTATTTGTGTTACTGTGACAAGGAATGTGCTTGGGCTGTTGGTGTTCATCTCACAACCAGATTGCAGCAATGTGCAGATGTCTGTAACACACTGACCTAGCACACCATGGAGATAGAAATCAGCCACTGTGTCATCTGTCCTTGGTAAACAACAAAACCAAAGATGTATTCCTTAGTACTTCCTGTTAATGCTGCCTTCTGACCCAGTTGTCCTGAAAATGAGAAGCAACATTTAATTGCCATGGAAACTTTCTCTTCTTACAATTGGATTCATCTACTCTGAAGACCATGCAGCTAAACCATCTTTTGACCTTCAGTACTTTAGCCAGCAATATACTCTGCCTCCCTAGTTGTTCTTGCACTATTGTTTTGATAAAGAGGATCCAGAGAAAGAACGGTTGACTTTCCTGCAAAACATCTCTGGATAAAATTTAAAAAAAAAAAAAAGCTTCTCATTCCCTCTGTTCAAACAATGCCTTCAGCCACAGAGGGGGGTGACATTGCTGAGAACAATCACATCTATTCAAATTTATAAAGCAAGCATTTGATAGACATGCTGCCTCCTGCACAAAAAACTTCACTGAACTTGCTGTTAGCTTATCTAGCTTCTGCACTTTGAAGTATACAGTTTGAAAAAGTCAAGCACATACCAGCAGTCCTAGACTCGTTTATTAGCTTGAGAAATGTTTTCAGTTTCACGCTGAAAAGAACCCAAAAATGTGACAGCTCATTTTATTTGCTCAGCTTTTGCTGATTGACAGAATTGAGGGTGGGCACTAATTCACGATGCAGTTATGAGGACACCAGCTGAGAGTGATGAATTTCTAAGAATCATCTTTCTTCGACCCTGTTACATAATGTTACTCTTTTCTGCATTCACAGTTGACATCCTACAACACTTAATCCTATGGAAGATGTCACCTAACATGGAATCATTGTGCACATTTGTCGAAGAGATCTGTGCACGAGGTACCTGTGTCTCTCTATACTTATGCCTGGAGCTGATGTGGATGTCACCCAAAATTATTTTATCAAGTAAATCAGCCATTTGGATATTATTGGCTCCAAAATATTTCCAGTTAGACAGGACAAATAACCAAAAAAACAAAAAAAAAAAACCCCAAAAAAACCCCCAAAACAAAACAAAAAAAACCCCAAAAACAACCAAAAACCACAAANCCCACAAACAAACAAAAACCACAAAACAAAACAAACAAACAAAAAAACCCCTCCATTTAAATAATGTTTCCAAGTTACCCAGAAGATACTACCTTAAGTATGGAAGAGAGGGAATGACCCCAAGACAGACCTTAGCTGATCCTGACCTAGGAAGGAAGATAACACACTGTGCCAAAACCAGCACACACAAGATAGACTGTAGACTTCACTTCAGCTAAAAAGAGAGTTATAATACTTAACAAAATGTAAATTATGGAATTCAATAGCATTGCCAGATCACACTTGTTTTGTTTTTTAAACTTGAAGTAGTTTGCAGTGTTTGCTAATTTTTGAACTTCATGGAGCCTGCTTTTTTAATAGAGCTGTAGTTCAATTCTTTACAAGACTTAAATGCTGATTTTAAAAAAACAAACATGACTGCAAACATTATAGAAGTTCTCATACTGAAATGGAGAAATTATGTCTGTTAAGATCATCAGGAGCACTTAAAAGGATTTGTAAACATAATGAATGAGTTTACAAACAGTACACAAAATGTTGCTGTTAGATTTGCAGAGATTTCAAACTGATTTCTATTATATGAACACAGCAGCTGAAGAATACAAAGACAGAAAGATATATCCATTCCTGTACTCCTTAGAACATTTCCTTAGCATTTCTTCTAAAATCCCATTCCTTATCAGCTATGGAATAATTATTTATATTATTTTAGAAAATACAATGGAAAACAGTCATAACTATAATGTGACACAGATACTGTTTGCAATGCACCATTTAACAAAATCTCATATTCAATATGAGGTGATAATTTGAGTTGATTTTAACATTTCTTCTATTTGGCATGGAAAAACAAGGAATATCTTTATTTTAACTACAGCAGTCAAGCAAACATTCTTATTTTGTGGTGAAAATACAGGTGTACCAGTGATCTCAGATGATTAGGGCTATGCACAGATATCTGCAAGTCAGCCAGGAAGAGAAAACTTGGAAAAACCTGGTATTGTTTCATGCAATGACAGATTTTCAAAGGTTTGATTTTTTTTTCCCCACGCAGAACAGGCCAATTGTCAATTCACCACATACTGTTTGTGATTACTTCAAAGTATTCTGATTATTCCATATTATTGGTTAAATGAGAATTGCATGTGTACTAGGAAACTTCCAGCTGTCTAGTATTAGCCCAGTAATGAAATTGCATTACTGACCAAGCAGGAATCCACTGATGTCCATTGACAAATTTCATGGATAACAAGAAGTCTACAGCTAAAAATACTTTATAGAAGAGAAAAATAAGTCCTATTGTGGACTAACCAAAAGCTTTTGCCACAGTATGACAAGAGCTAAACATCACTATAACACCAGAAGGTGCTTACTAGAATGAACACAGGCAATACCTAACCTTAGATGAATTTTCAAAACATCACATTTTAAACATACTACTTCTGTAGTTTGAGTAAATACTGTAAAGAATTACTTTAGGTAACTACACAGACAGACCATTATAATCTAATCTGCTATAATAACTGTATTAAACGAATAAGGAAGTGACAGTTTTGAACAATATCAATGTTATTTTCCTTGAGCACATTACACAGAGCTTTCAGCATACTTGCAGATGTGTAAGTAATCATTACCTACACAGAAAACGTTGAGAACTATCTAAACTACAGGGGTTTATACAATCAAAAGATTTTGTTAACTATTCTGTCGCTGTTGGTATCACTACAGAGCATCTTCCCAAGTGAGTCAGTTAAGCAGGAAATCAAGAATGTTTCAACTTAAACAACCCTTCATCAAGGGCTGCCCTGCTCAGAAGTTCTGTTTAGTGAACTTGTAAACTGCGCTATAAAGTTAAAGGAAAATCTGACTGCTTGCTTTCCATGTTTATACCTTCTTTAGGAAACATCTGCTTGGCATTCTGCTGCTTCTGCTTCCCCTCCCCCACACGCCCTCCTTTCCCTGCTACTATTATTTCTTACATTCAGGCATTTCTTGTTTCAAGGGTTGAAGGTATAGGCAATCTTTTAGTCTTTAAAACCTGGCATTTCTGGGTTTCACTGAGGTCACCTAAGCAATGAAGGAACTAACAACTGTTTGCTGGATTGTAACTGGCAAAATGATTTTTTTCCCCCAGGGGGTAGAGTTGTGACCTGATTACATGGTGGGACCAGAAGGGAGCTCTTTTTGAAGGTTTTACCCTTCTTGCAGCTGTGCCAGCACATGTACACAATCCTGAGCTATTAGCCTGATGGAAAATGCAGTTTGAAAGCCCCATGCAAGTCTGACTGCTACAAAGCTGACATTTTATTAACAAGTGTTATATTTGTGAGTTGTGCAGCCCCAACTTTACTCTGGAATTTAAAAGGTCACTGCAGACACCAAATAAGACTTCAAACCTTTAAGACCTGCTGTGAAGGACAGCTGGCAGGGCACGCAGAACTCTGCCACAGGGTGATAAAAGAATGAAGGGAATATTTTAGCAGAGAGCTGTCACTAATTAACACAAAATTGATTTACTTGAAAGATAGATATATTTGGAAATGGTAAGTGCCCCAGAAAGAGTGTTTGGCTATCAATTGTGCAAGCACTTGCTAAGTCAGAAACACACAAGTCGTGCCTTGGAAAGCATCGGAAGCAGCGAGACCAAGGATCTCCAGACTTGGAGACATTACTTTGTGGAATTGGATGGTTATTTCACACCAACTGCAGAAAATCTGCTGTTTACAGTGGACCAACCCCTGATTTACACCTTTCAAAATGAGAGGAGCAGCACTCTCTCAGCCTCAGGCCCAAAACTTGCACTTTTCTGCATCAATCTCCAGGTGCTGTGGAACACCAGCACTTTGAAACAGCAATACCAGGGACTTCAATCACATTGATTGCAAATATGAGGTACTAGAGAAAACATTTCTCCTACATTTGGATCCATGTACATGACATGATAGCACTGACAGTACAGTCATGCACTTCCAGCAACGTTCAGGAGTGTGCAGGATCTGAAGGCAGAAGTTTAAAAATAAAGTTCTCACTGACTTTTTTCCCATTCAAGTATATTTTTTCTTGGTTCTTTGCTTGCATAACGTTTTGATATACCTGGAACTCCACTCTCTGTGGTGGTTTTTGTTTGTTTGTTTGTTTGTTTTTGGTGTGTTTTTGTTTTGTCTTGTTTTGTTTTGTTTTGTTTTGTTTTGTTTTGTTTCGTTTTGTCTTGTCTTGTTTTGTTTTGTTTTCTTGCACGAATGTAAAGTAGAGCAGGGCTGAAGCTTTTTCTGCTAATACCAAATAGTCTCACAAGGTTCTTAGTCAAATAAAAACTGAACTAAAACTAAAAACTTAGTCCTGATAAACAGCTGCTAACAGACTTAAGGCCATGGGAAATCCTGCATGCATCTTCTGCCTGGGATCCAGGGGGAGCACACAAATATGAATAATTAATCATTATAATTTGAAGGTGCTTCTTTGAGGGTTACCTTTACAAGGGACCACAGGGAATTCTTCTTGAAAGAAGATCAAGATGGTCAACACTGAGTCAAAAAATGTCTTATGATGAATTAAATATATTTAAACTCTGTTCTAACATAGAGACAACTTATTGTGCATTCCTTCATGGAAGACTGTATCCCATCTTAAGCTTAAACTGTCTTTCCTGCGTGAGGTCACCAAGATCATCACCTGTGGCCCCTGTGTTGAATCATATTCTCCTAAATAACCCCAATACAATGCTTTAACAGGTGCCAGCAAAATGCAGTGGCCACATCCCGATTAAAGATACCTTGGAGAACATCCATCCCAGGACACTGATGTACAGCACCAAATCTGCTCAGTAAAGCCTCTGACTGCTGGGCAAGGGGGCCAGGCAGTAAGGGGCTGTCTGCCAGCAACATCATTCACACTTGCAAATTACCAAAGCCTTGCAGGGGATGGCAGACAATGGTTTCAAAGTGCCCTGATGTGCTGCCCATCCCCTCCTCAGAGCAGCAGGAAAGCACATACACAGGGGCTCCAGGAAGGCATCTGAGACAGTGAAAGAGACATGGTGCTTATCAAGGTGCTGACTGAATGGATTTCACTGTGTTAACTGAGAATCCATCTGCTTTTGCCAGATGTTAAATAATTAACCTCATCTCAGCTTGACATAATGTATTCTTAATAAATACTTTTTTTTTTTTTGAAGACTCCTGTGTAAGTTAACACAATTTGCCCAGAGCCAAGAAGTAGATGTGAACCATTCCACGTGGCACCATGCCTTGTTCCCATAGCAGGATGTATAGGAGTGCTACATATTCACAAGTCCACCTGTGACAGTGAGGTTATCTCAGCAATTTTTGTGTCACTGGGTTCACCTGAAATTCACTTGTTCCAAAACCACTGCAAAGGGAGGAGAGTCTAAAACACAGTAGCAGCACTTCAGATCTTGTGCAACTCCAGGACTGCTCATTCCACAGCGTAATTTAGTGAAGCCTTTGGATGCTTAGATGTCATCCAACGGAGAAAATCCACTGGATTGTGGCAGAGCTCTGAAGGTGCCCCTCTGCTGGAAGCCATGGAAAAGAAAATGTCAAAAAATTTCTATGTCATCTTAAAATACACTGTAACAAAGAAATTTACCAGTAACAAAATCTAGACAATGTATCAACCTTTTTGGTCTGGGAATAACACCGAGGGACGCGAATGGAAACGTGAGATTGACCTTTTGTCTGCTTTCCCCTTACAAATCTTAAATTCAAGCCACATTCTGCACAGTATAATAGAACCTCAGGACTAATGTATAGCCTATAGGACTGAAAAGGGGAGCAGAGAAGTGGGCAGAGTCAGAATGGTTTTCTTTGTAATTGCCTACTGCAGTTGGAATTAAACATTCTACTTAAATGATATTTTATACTGTGGGGTGTTTCTTTTGGTTTCAAAAGTGCACAGAAATATCCAAAATTAAACATTCAGACTCCACTCAGTGTTAAATGACTGCAGATGATGTGCTTCCATGTAGTACAGTATCTCATTAAATCAGGGTCTAATCAAGCCATAAATGAAACCTGTCAAGGCACTGGCTGGCCAAACTGGCTCATTAGTGTCCGACCTCCTCTTGCAGAAAAACTCCAAAAAGACTGACATTCGAAGTGGGAATACTTTTGTTTCATGGGGAATATGGAGGAGAACAGTGTGCAGTTATGCTAGGGGGTTACTTCAGTGTGGTCAAGAAGGGTTTGGAGTTTAATTTTGCACAATGCACAGTTACTTCAGAGCAATTTCAACTCAGATTAATTTAAGAGAAATTGAAAATACACCTGAACCAAAAGGTAGGACCCATCTTACCTATTATCTGTGTTCTGGAGAACCAGTGTTTGATTCCAGTAGCCATCAACCTCTGACTCTGAACCTACAGATGTGATGCCAGCTCTACTGCTTTGAGGGCCCTGTTCTGCCCTGTATTTGGCAGTACATTTGGAACCAACACAGTGAAGCAACTGGACATAGTAAATCCATTTGTAACAACTCCACTGTTCTTCACAGATTCATTTATTTCTTCTGAAACATGTTCTTTTACATCATAGCTCTGCCAAAGCTAGAGGAGGATACATGAAGAACACAAAAATCTTTCCAACATGCCTCTGTTTCAAGGGTGAAAAAAAAGATATGGACAAATTTGGCATACTGAGAACAAATATAAACTCCTTCCATATTTATTTGCAAATGAACCTTAATAGAAACCTTCAGCACCTTCCATCTCTTGGCCACTATCTCTGAATGACAGAACTCCCACTAAGATTTTTTACAAAAATTGAATCAGAGGATCAAATACAATTCTGGTGCAGATAGCAACAAAAATATGACATCCAGCATCTTGGAAAGGAGGGCAGGGTTGAGAAATAAAAATTCTTATAAATATTATCATGAGAACTTTAAATGTTCAGATAAGTAGACGTGTCATCAATCACTAGCATCTCCTCCAAAAACCACAAAGAATATTATAATAAATGCTGATAATAAATTATATTAATAAAAAGAAAAGTGTAAGACTTTCACTGAGCATTTTGGAGAGCTGGAGGACTGAAATGACCCTTTTGCAATGCTGGAAAGTTTTTTAAAATGAAATGTGTAAGAGTCATAAGCAGAGAGCTTAACTCCCAGCATTACAGAAGTCAGTGGGAGTTCTGCCACTGACTTAACAGATCATATTTTTCTAAGTGACTGGAAGGGAGGAAAGCATGTAGCAGAGTTTGCATTTGGAAGAAATGAAAGGAGTGTTGAATTTGCTGGAAGATGTCCTGGAAGAGTAAGGTTGCAAACATGAAGCATATGTGAAATTTGAATCAAAGTGGCTCCTCACGTGCATAAAGCCAGGCCCAGCATGAAGTGCTCATGGAACTGGGATATTGAATGTTCTTCTTGTGTATGTCTGCTTGAAGGACACCCCATAACCACATCTGTCACTTCTTAGGTTTCATTAAGAGACATTCATCTTGGTATAAATAATAAACTATGACAGAATCTTTCTCTTTTTTCTGTTTCAACTTCTTGGGCTCTTTCTCTTCATTAAACTTCTCTACAACCCCCTCTGGAAGTCAGAATCTTTACACTGAAAATGAGGACTCAGTAACTATTATGGTAAGTTAATTTAATGCACAGAAATCATTCTTACATCATGGTCTGAGGCAAAAAGTTTCAGATTTTTTCTATCACTTACCTCTTTGCTTTACTGGTACCACTACCTTGTGATAGTACCTGGTTTTATTTTTAAATGTGTTAAAGCTTCTTCCCTCAAAATTACAAAACTTCAAAACAAGTATTCCTAGAGTACAACCAAATTCACTCTCTCTGTAGTACCTTTTCAAGACAGACATTAAAAACAAATTAAAAAAGGATGAAGTGTACCAGTGGAGATTGTCTTGTGCTAGTTATAAAAAGTGAAACAATCACACGAAACAACAGAAGTCTAAAAAATGAAAAACAGATAACATATATTTTTCCAAAGCTAGTGTATGTTTTTTAAAAAAGAAAAGTCACAAGTGACAAGAGTCCCCTGAACTTCCAAGAGCAATTATCTGAATGTAAGCCAATATTAATTATACATTTCTGTCTTGGGAAGTGGGAGAAGTCAATCAAGCAAAGTAATTCTGCTGCAGTCACTGAAGTATGTGCCTGACTGTAAGTATAAGAACCGGGGTTCCAGTGTATGTTTCAGATCCATGGGTTTAGCTACATGCCTAGGACCTTAATTTCAGCAAGTACTGCCCATATGCCTGCCATAAATATTACTTTGGTTCTGCTGCTGTGAATCAGAACAGCTGCAGGTTTTCAGAACTGCACGGGAGATGTGGTGAACACACACACACACACACAGAGAAAAACGTGCATTTCCCCATCTAAGGAAACAAAAATACCCTTATAAATGTCCAGTGCTGTATCAGCAACAAGTGCCAGCCAACACTATAGCTTTTTTATCTCAGCTGCACTTTTATCGTGTTTGAACACTGCCTCTCCCCATCACAGCACTCCTCCTGCTGTTTACCCCTTTGCCCTATCTTCGCATTCTCTCCGTGTAAGTATAATAAATGTGTAATGCGAGTGGTATTTGAGCCAGCGAAACCAGCAAGCACTCCCTGGTGCTGGCATTTCACCTTTGACTCAGCGCCCTGGAATCCTGCCAGATCCCGAGCTCCCACGTTCCCAGGCTGCCGCCCCCGGCTGCCGCCGAGCAGGGGACAGGTAGCTGAGGTGTCACCGTGACATCAGCGGTGACGCCGAGCACCCCGCTGGCTACTACTGAATGTTATTGGTTTCGGTGGCGCTACAAATTGGACTACAGTCCGGCCTGGTAACGCTGAGTGTCCTCACCACATTTTCTAACTTTTGCAAAAAGGGCTAAATCTTCCATTTCTTCCATCTCCTCCCTCCCCCTGCCAAGTTATGTCATTGACCAAGTGACACAGGAGCTGGTGTGTGACAATTGACATCCTATTCAGATGGTCTGAAGAGGGTCTTTATGCAAAGGAAAAAACCCACAAAGTAAAATATTCTGCAAGATTGTTTCAGGCATTCAGTTCGTCTCTGTTTCATTGGAATGCTAGTTGCAGAAGAGGCTGAATCTACAAAGCTCCTCCAAGTGCTAGCCTTGTTAACTCCCGTGATTTTATCAGGAGTCTTGTGATACTTGGCCTGCTAAAGCCTCACTGCAGCACGGAAAATATCAGAGAATCCAGTATTCCATGATTAAACAAATCAAAGTCAGGCTTCATTGCTGGGAACAAAACTCATAGTGCATAGACCCTACAGCTTAAAAAGCTAAATTCATCAATTTGTGTGGGAGAAGCTTGAGGCAACTTAAGAGATTTATGTTTGCTACTGGCATTTGAGCACATACCCTGGGTTTGTGGCTCTACTACACATGATGGTCCTGCTATAAAGGCATAAGAGAGCAGCAGAACCCAGATCCAGTTAGATTTAAAATTTCAGATGTCCCCAAGGCTGGCTTGGGCCTCACTCATAAACGCTGTAAAGCTGTTAGTCACCAGAACAAGGAGGACAAAGCCCAGTCCAGCTCACAGGCATGAAAAAGCTCAGCAATCTCTCACTTCCCCATGTGATAGGCAAGATGGGAGAAGGAAACACAGCCATGGTGTTGTATCACTCACCCCCTTATCCGAGGAGGAGGAGGACTGGCAGCTTGCCAGGACCTTTCACTCTCTTCTTTTTTATGCTGTGCATGCAGAAAAGAACAAGTAGGAAACCAGCCCCTTAGGTTTTGATTGCTAATAAGTTATCCATAGTGCCTAGTGAAAGGCATGCCTTAAAAGACATCAACATTGGCACCTACTATGTTGTTTTGCAAAGGACTTCATCCTGTCTCCCCCTCCCCCTCTTCCCCACTCAGACTTTTGGGATTTTTCTGCTCCTATTGTTGTTTTCATTAATGATACAAAAATGGATTCAGACTAATTTTCAAAACAATTGTTAAACAGTACAGAAACAGACTTATCTTCCTAAAAGTCCTTCACTGGCATTCTAGTTAAAAAACCCAAAACAAACAAACAAACAAACAAACAAAACAAAAAAAAAACCCACAAAAAACAAAAATCCCACAACCAACAACAAAAAACCTACAACAACAAAAAAAAAGTAAAGAAACGTTGAGAGAGAGAGAAACACCTCTATCCCACAGCAGGGAGAGGTTTTCAGTCCCTGGAGGCCCCTAGAGAACTTTGAACACATTTACTAATATCAAAGCAGGGCAATAGCTTTTCGATGACATCATCTTCTCACTCCCTGTAACCGAGAACTCACCGTTCCCTGAACCAGATAGTCAGGAGGTTTGAGTGCCAAAGGTCTTACACCATAGTTTCACCTACAAATATTAGGATTTTCAGGCAGCCAGTGGTTGACCTGCTGCACCTGAAATAATCTGCTGGTGGCAAAGTTTTCTACTCTCTACACATCAATACTAAAGAGTTACCCACGTCAAACTGCAAGGTTTATTTTAAGACAGCCTAGAAGGCTTGAGTCTAGTGTAAGGATGATATGTGTTCTTAAAAATAAAAGTATGAGATTCTTAATATCCAAAGGTAGGGGTCAGTTATATCCACAGATGTATTCTGGCAGTGAATCAGTCAGGACAGGGAAAGCTGCCCCAGCAAAATGAATATCCAAAGTATGCAGCAGCAAAGCCTCGTGAAAAATGAACCTTTGGGTCACAGTGATACTCTTTGGTGTCTGATACGTTACACTGGAAACAAAGACAGTCTCAGGCAAATACAATTCCCTTCTACTGATATAGTCTGGAACACTGTAAGTGCAGTTTAGAGCCAACATTTGTTCTGTTTTAGGGCAAAAAGAAACGTATACAAACTGTTCTTTCCCATCCTGAAACAAAGGAATAACACATGCTCGCTGCTTTACAGTGGTGAAATTCTGACAGTGATCTGAACAGCTGCTTAGCCACCAACCACAGCATTTGCAACTGGTTAATTACAGACATCCAAATCCTTGCAACACATTTTGCATTCATGGTCCAAACAGTATAATCAGTTACTTTATCCAGGACTGCACAATAACATCTCTGTTTATCAGAGAACAGAGCATAGTAACTTATCCCAGATTCATCATAGTCAACTGAAACATATCAACTTACATTTTCTGTTTTCTTTTTTAAATCAAAGAGAAAGGGAAAAGAAAAAAAAAAAAAAAGAAAAAAAAAGTGGATTTTTTTTTTCCTTTTGTAAAAATATGAAAGCAAGAAAACCAAAGATTAACCTTGGCTAACTATTAACAGGATCCTTGTTCTGTGCCATGTTTATTACAATTTGATTGTAAAAATGGGGGGATGAAAAGGATGTTCATTGACACATTTCCTATGAGTGTGATGACCTTCCTCTTGTGAGTAGCACTTCACAAGTGTGTTCATTCAGTTGGAGTCCTCTGGATTTGGCTGAAGAACTCTGGCAAAAGAGACACAGGCCATGTAGGGCTATCCATCACATGGCTCTCAGGAAGAACTAGCATAAATGATTCTGCAGGACAAGTATTAAATACAGCAAACGCAGTAAAACAAAACCAGAACCTGGGGAGGCTATTTTGTTTGCTTGAAAGGATCGGCGTTTTCTTTGTGTCTAGTTCTGTTGTCCACAAATGCCAAATCAATTTAAAAGCTTAAAACTTTTCTTTCCCGAAGTGGGGAAACTGAGGCACAAAGAAGTGATGGTTTTCCATTGGCCCTGTAGTTTAGGGGCTTGATATGAGGCTTGATTTTTTTGGACAGAAAACCAGGATGAAAGCCCCAAAGAATGTGTTAGATAAAATGCACTCCCCCTATCTCTCATTAACAGGCTCAGAAAAGTCATTTGTGTGGCACAGAATGAGTCAGTCACTGTGATTCACATACAGATCTGACAGATCATCCAGAATACAGCCTGCCCGACACTGCTCCCAAATAATGTTTGAAACACGAGGCAGAGAGGGGGTGATAATAGTACTGAAGCTAAACACTGGATTTAGCTTTTATTTTCCAGCCGTTTTAACGGCAGAATGGGCTTTTGCCAACTGATTTTGCCCAGGAAATGAGTTCCAAGCCGTGATGTAAAAGCCCTAATGAATTCCTGCTCTGCTGACTCAGCGGCGCAGCAGGAGCAGACCCCGCTGCAAACAGGGCGAGCGCCCGTCCTGCTCGGACGTGATCGAAACCACTGTGTGCTCAGTGTTGTTAAAGATAACCCAAACGGGTCTCTAAAACCCACCACAGTCCAGAAAGCACTGGAGGTTATCTGTTAGGTGACAAGTGGAATGAACTTCCAGGCACTTTTCAAATCTCATTCCTCGTTTTCAAATCTCATTGTAAATAAGAAACAGCTGACTGTGATCCTGCAGATTCCAGTTGAGAAAGCTCTGATGATATTAATGCACTATGTTGTGTCTAGAATCCCTTGATAGAATTACAACATTACTGTACACAGCTGGGTGGATATTATTATGTTGCACAAAGAAATAGGAGATTATATTATCAGGAGTAAATGCAACCCAGATCCGACACTAATGCACTTGAATACAAAGCTTGTGCCTCCAAATTTAGTACAGTGTGTTTTTCAACGGTAACTTTCTAACAACATGGACAAATAAAGCCATGCACACGCTGGCAGGCTCCACTGTGTGGCTAGAGAAGTTTGCTGATGACAGTCTTGTTATTGTAACAGGAAGTGACTCAGCCTTGGCAACAGGAGATCAGATATTTTATTCAGAAGCATTAGGTCATTTTTTTTCCCCCTAACCAACCACCAGTTTCACAAGGCAACTGGTTTTGTTTGAAAATGCATATCTATTTTGAAAGTGATTTGCTGAGGGAGTGTAGTTAAACATTTATGGTTAGGAATAACCACTCAGTTTAATGCAAGGCATCTGGAAACCTCTTGTCCTTTTAACTCTCTAAAATTTGCTGCCTGTACAAAATTCAACCCCCCCAGGCAAGAATTCTCCCACATGGGTGAGTAAAGTATAACCAGCCACATAATCATCATGAGAATGAGGATGAGCGAGGACATTTGTGTCTGGACCAGTAACTCTCCATGACAATTAACATGACTGATGTCGCTGTTAGAGTTAAAGTAAAACTACTTCACACAGGCATTACAGCTGAAGCAAATATGTGCCTTGTTGTAACGGCCTATTACATGATCTTTCATCAAGTACTTATAAATGGCACATGGTGTTGTGCTGCTTCTCCTAAAACCAACGTAAAAGAAAAATTTTCTTAATACCTGTCACTGAGCCTACCCCAGAATAGTTTCTTTCCTTCTCCACTTCTGCTCTGTTACTTATAGTGTGTGTATCTTTTGCATTACATATAAGTTCACATAACTGTGTGGAGAGAGAAAAAAAAAGTTTTCCTTCAAATGCTACACTGCTGTTACTCATTTTTGGCTCAAGTACCTTTAAGCACAGTTCACAACTGCATAAAGGTTGCACAAAAAGAAACTAACTGTGCAAGCCAAATTCAAATTCCACCTCTAACGACAGAGAGTAAACATGCCACCAGCTGCAGCACTCCTGGAACAAGATTTCATCATCTTCTGAATATTTTCCTGGTCTGTTGTGAGTTTTGTATTTTTAAAATGCCAAGGAAGCATTATACTCCACATTACAATGACTCAAATATCCCATACAAATATATAAATAACATATAAATACTAATGCCAGCTTTTTATCTTGGGCAGGGAGCAGCCCAAAAAAAAGAGTTCATGGGGTAACTCAAAAGCTCTATAGCAACAGTGTTTATCTATTGCCTCCACACTGTGCCCAGAGCCTAATTTTAGGTATTAAAAATAAAACTCTGGACAATTTCCCACAACAGGCACTGCAAGAACACAGCGAGGCCTCAAGCATTCTTCTTTGACATCAAAACACACTAGTTTTTCAAATGTGTAAAGAATAAAACTTATTTGGAAAGCCATTGCAGTCAATATGAATTTACAATTCAGCATAAAATGAAATACATCCTGAAAAGCCTCAGCACCCTACATCATTTCACTGTTATCTTCCCTGTGACACAAACATAATTTTATAAATCCAGCCCATGAAAACAGAAGATTTCATAATTTTGCTGTTAAAGCAACATGGTTTTCTGTGCTCTGTCAAATAGCATTTTTATCTTCTAGCAGTAAAAAATAGCTACCTTGTTCCACCATCTGCCCAAAACTACTAAACCACAGGGTGTGCTTCTGTGATTTCAAATTGCAGAAGCTTAAGTAACACCAGTGTTATACATATTAAATATACTGACAATCATACCCTAACATTTTCAAAGTACTGTGGCACATTATTTAAGAAAGGTATTTCAATCAAACTCTTCCTGGGTTTAACTGCTATCACAGTTCAGCTTTCAGTCAGCTGTCCCACCTGAGCACTGCAACGAATTAAGTGATTTTAACATCCTGAAGTGCTGGGCAAAGCCTTGCTATCTATTCATAGCTTAAAACTAAATTTGAGAAACCATGATTCCTTTTCCAGCTGTATAACCATAGAACACAATATTAAAATGATTTCAGCTCTATAGCAAAATTTCTCCTATCCCATATCTAGCCTCATGGTACACTGCTGCAAGTGTCTGAAAAAACAGTGGGGAACCACAATTTTATATCTGAATACTCACTCACAGATATGTAACTTTTTTGTGTATCTCACATTTACTCAGACAGACTTGAAACATAAACCCTCGGTGCTTTAACACTTGAAGGATAATAAAAGGAACTTATTTATTATCTACATTTCACTACTTTAAAGCCAATGTTGTACTTTTCTGGGACCTCACATCTAATATATGAATGCTTGGAGCCAGCTTTCTCTGCGTTATATTCAACAGGCATGAATATATTGCTCTCTTCCATTGGAACCACGTCAGTTTTATGATTACAAATCCTCCATTGGCATGTGTTCTCAAAAGTACTCATGTTTTAATGGGCCTCCATCATATGTGAAGCCTTAATCTAGGAACTGACAAGTTTCAGCCCTGATGTTATATTTCTTACTGAAATAGAGCCTCCAGAGCTCTGATTTAGCACACTCAGCCAGGAGCAGCAGTTGACAGGAACAGATAAACTGTAACACGCTTGTTACTGTGTGCGCCTCCCAGCCTCCTGTCAGGCCAGGCTGACCCCGGAGATGGGGATGGAGAAAGCATTCTGAGTTTTTCAGATCAGGGGCCTGTTTTATTTTCTTTTTAATTTTTTTTCCTCTTTTTTAAATTCCTTCTTTATTCCTTTTTTCTGGGACAGGATATTATTTTAACTTGTAAGGCACAGAACACACTAACAATATTCATGACTTGTAAACTTAGGAAGATAATACAGGTTGCATTTTCATAAGGACAAAATATGTTTTCAGTTGTATACATTTGGGATGCTGCTGTAATGCATTTTAATGGCCTCGAGTTCTAAAATGGAAAGATTCTGTAAACTCATTTTGGGCATGCAGAATGAATTCTCTATAAAATACACAAGCTTTTGGTGGAATACAAATATCACACATGCACAGAGAGACTTATTAAATCATATTCTTGATATTTTTTCTCTACAATATGCACTGCATCATATAAAATAAGGGAAATAAAGAAACTGTGCAGAAATTTTGTGGAACTGAAAAAGGAAATGGGCTGCATAGGAGACAAGTTCTCCTTGAAACTAAAGACACAGAAACTCTAGCCAGAAAAAGTGTTTCAAAAAGTGATCTTCATTTGCCTAACTCATTCTAAAAGTGATCCTAAGAGGCCCACAGAAGCAATAGTCACAGAGAAAAACAAACTCTTATGGATTCCAGGAATTAATAGAGAAACTGTATTATACAGAAATTATACAATAACCTAATGTAGAAAAAGTATGCTCTGGCTAATCTTGTCCACTTCCTTAAGGATCTCACTGTGTAACTGCTTCACTGTGTTCACTGTGTAACAGAGGTGGGTGTTGCTCCTCAGAGGCCATTACTGGAACTGGTGGTGTTTAGGGTCTCTGTTGGGACGTGGACAGTGGGGTCAGTGCACCCTCAGCAGGCTGGACACCGAGCTGTGTGCTCCAGACACCCTGGAGGGCAGGGATGCCATCCTGAGGGACCTGGACAGGCTGGAGAGGTGGGCCCATGGGAACCTTCTGAAGGTCAACGTGGCCCTGTGGAAGGTTCTGCATGTGGGTCAGGGCAATCCCAAGGACAAGCACAGGTTGAGGGATGAATGGCTTGAGAGCAGCCCTGGGATGAAGGGCTTGGGGGTGTTGTTGGATGGGAAGCTCAACAGGACCCAGCAATGTGCACTAGAAAAACACAGTCTGAAGCAGGATACAGGAATACTAACAGAGCTGGGATGCAGCTACGCTGCACTGTCGAATCTGAAAGCTCAGAAACATTCTTCACCCTTCCCAGCTTACATGCAGAGTTCATGAGATTTATTGACAAACTAAAGCTCAGGATACTGAACTGACTTTTAAAGACATCAAATCATCCCTATCCTCAGTTCTTAATGTGATTGTGATCTGAGGTTGTGCATGCCTGGGAAAGGTTAGAATTGTGTTCAATATTGTCAAACCAATAAGCCACAAGTCCAGCACCTACCAGAACCTCTGGATGTCAATTGCAAACATAAATCTCTTGCAGTACAAATAAGATTTCAACTATTAATCCTTGTCCTCAAGAAAAAAATAAAAATCATATGCTTGCAGTTTTGTTATGAATTCTAAACTCACTACTGCAGATTATAAACATTTACTCAATTCTATAAAATTGTACCATTTATGCAACAGGCTTTTCTGCTCCAATTCCTCTTCTGAGCTGTCTATTTCTCATGCCACAGTTTAAACATATTTCTTGTTAGCCACAAAATGGGGAAAGAGCAATCATTGTACACAGTTCTTAACAACAGTAATGTGTTTCCATCTCTGAAGAGTGAGAGCCTGCCGAGCCAGCACTATAATGGTCATAAATGTGCTTTTTGAATAAGTTCAATAAATTAAATGCACTCCTTGTTAAAATTATTGCAACAGAGATATTATTCTAACAGAAGTGAAGGCAGACAACTCTTCTGCCTCTTTATGAAAGTATTTGCAGTTTGATTTTGAGAAATGTGACATATTATAGATGAAAGAGGAAAGCAAACCTTATTTGGAAAATCTAAGCAAAAAAAAGTCTGAGTGAGGAAAGTTAAAAAAAAAAACCAAACACGCCTTTAAAAATATTTGGGGGTTCCCAGAAAGACATTTCCTGAGTACTTTATGACTATCTGAATCTCAGAAACAATAAGGACAGGAGCCATGGCTCTAAGAGTAAAGTTGTACGGGAAACATGACATCCAAGGACACGTGGCAGGTACAGGCAAAATGCCAGTGATGATGGAGAACAGTCACCCTGACGACAACAGCAGTCTTGTTGAAGAGGAGATGCCAGACAATGGAATATCCACTCCCATGAGACAGTCTGAAAGGCTAAGGTGTGTTGGAGGTGAGTAAGTGCCAGCTCAGATCTGCCTCCAGCTCTGCTATCTGAAACTCATGCAAGGACAATCTCGGCTGTGAACTACATTAAACTTCCCTTCTTTCCTGTTGTGTACTGTGCAGCTGCTAGGCAATCACCACTGGTCCTTGCTTTTTGATAGAACTTGAAAGTGAGAACTGAGATAGCAACTCTAGTTGAGTGGTTATTTCAAAAGGCAAAAAGCCTATTTAAAGGCTGAAATATGTCTGCTATGTATCCTAAAAACTGAATGTATATTTATTTGTTTCAAATATTGCTTAGGGACTAAAGAACTTGTGATGCCATCAGACTACTGGTTTCTATGCTATAGAAACATATTTTGCTCCTAAGAAGCTAAACATACCTTAATATTAAAAGTGTCCCATAGTAGAGAATTTTCATGATTACACAAGGGTTACACAAGCAATTACAAGAGTCCAGTAAAGGTAAATATTTTTGCTGCTCAGAGGTGCAACTTGTGAGATGAGTGGAAGGGACATACAGAGCCTGAACCCCTAACACAGACAACCATCAATAAAAAAACACTGAAGAAAGAAACAGAAATTAAATTCTTGGATATCAGATCTACGAATGATTTTTTTTTAAGGCACAGAGGTAGTATCTAATACCACTAGTCCAGCAGTTCTGAATGCTAAGGGAGTACAAAAGGAATGGACTACAGAAAGCACACAGCCTCACAAACTGCCCCTCTCTAAAAATATTGCAACTGGGCTTTTGTCCTTGTTATTTCAAAGGGAGAATGTGAATCTAGCCCTTCATTATCACAAGTTCTGAAGTTGAATTTTTGGCATTTCTGAATAAACTTTATCATGGTTGAAAAGAGAATACTGAAACTGATACACCCTTCACTTGATCCAGTAGGGCTGTCTTCTTTTACTGCTAATAATGAGATTTTCATTCCACTATCCCTACTACAAGATTTCCCAGTCTAAACAAAATACATAAAACATCCTAGTTTCCAATCTGAACCTTTGCATAACTACTTTCTATGCAACTCTTCTTTTGCCTGTCATGTTTATTAATGTTCTTCCTCTCTGATATTTCTTCCTCTTCATTCAGAGGACAAAATCTCTCTTTGCCTAAATGAGCATAATTTTGTATTTCTCTCTCTCTCAACAAAAGTTCTCTAGGCCACGTCACCCCTCTCTGCTACTTGTTCATGCAGTGTATTTCCTGTTAGATATGGGGTTCCAGACATGATGCAACTTAGGACTTTGCACATTAGCATTTAACTCTAGAAATACCTTTTGCACCCCACGTCTTCATTTACCTTCCTGCCACCGGATGAGATTCTTCCTGATCTCATGATAAGGTGATCTCCTGATCAGTGATTAAGTGGCCTATCTGTTCTTCTGTCGAGACAATCTGATGATTTCCTACAGCTCAAAATAAATCCTTGGGTTTGGTACATAAGTGCATGACCCTGAATTCAGACTGGTTTTCCCTTTCAGTTGGTATTACCCCAGTCCTCGAGGCCATTTCTTTTCCTGTGGTGCTACAGAACAGCCCATCTCTGTATTGACGACATCTCCCTGCTTTGTGCCACCAGTATATTTCATCACTGCATTCCTACTTCTCGTGCCTGCTAAGATATGGAAGGGAAATATTAATAATAATTCTACATGCAATATCAGTTCAAATTCTTCCATGAAGTCCAGGAAAATTAGATCTGTCAGAGTTCCCTCAAGAAAAATCTATCGATTTTCTCTTGATAAGAGAAAATCTATTCTTTTATCAGTGAAATGTCTAATTAATGATATATGTTAGTCTAATGAAATCTAAATTAGACAGCAGAGAAGTCTCTTGGGAAGACAGTAGAAGGATCATAATTCTGTATTTTTAATCAGATTGAGGTAATATTAAAACCTGAAAAGAATCCAAATGATCTCCTGTACTACTAAAACCAACATCCAAGAGGTATATTAAATAAATCCTAAATTTTATTTGTCAGTTTTCTTAAAATTCATGATACTGGTCTAAAACTTCACAGTTTCTTATATCACAGGTGTGTCAGTGTCAGGTTTGGACAGCATTTGACCAGCTGGTTGCCACTTCAGGATTTCCTCAAATGTAAAAATCCAGTGATAGCCTATTTATTTTCATGTTAGAATTCAGATTTTCACCTATTCCCTTGTCTTCATGAAAATGGTCTTAGAATTAAAAATAAAGGTTAAATTTTTTAGCAGTTGTGTGAGTGTCAGATGCAGTCAGGCACATACAGAATTTTTGAGGGGCTAGGGAAAAAGAGAATTTTACAAGTAACCAAATATCATACTGAGAGTTGCCATTATATTGAATTTTCAAAGGAAAGTCATTTGACAAAGAGATTGTTGCTCTGGAGATTTTATATAAGTCATCTGTACTATTGCAATTGTACTGAAATAAAAGTATATCCACTGAGATTATGACGGATAAAAGAATTACACATATTGTGTATTTATCTATCTCTGTCCTACTTCAGCCTTCTGGTACGAAAATGAATGTTCCATATGCCATTTCAAGACTGAAGCATGGATGATGGATACATGGATGTCTCTCAAGACCGAAGAAAATAAAATAAAACAACACGGAAACACCATCAAAGCAATGGAACGGATTGGAAAGGACCAGTTTGGGTTACAATCTGAAGTTTGAGGGAGGTCTGTGTTTTGAGTCACTGCTGGACCCCAGGATGCACCTTACAGGTTAAATAACAGTCCTGGCAAAGATCTCTTTCCTTGGCCAGACAAGCACAACCACTTATTCCAGCTGAAGAGGCTGTGGCAGGTGTCTTGCCCTTTGGCAACGTGCAGATTCAGCTCCTGGTGCTGGGCCCTCTACCTGAAGCCACCCCAAAGGTTACTCAGCTCTAAGGGCTGTTGCTGAATGCTCCTCTCTGACAAAGCAGGACTGCATGAAACCAGCTGAGTTTAGTGTTTGCAGGAGCTGTTTTCTTGTGCATGGTACTCACAGTCCTGTATTTCAATGGCATGGGAAGTAGTTAATAAAAAATCGTGTTTACTCTCTGTGTAGAACTATTGTTATAAGTCACAGAAGTGCTCATACTAGTGCCCTTTTTTAAACACTTTCCATAACATATTTTCAACAAGAAGTGTTTCCTGAGACTGTGTTTAGAGTCCACATTCATTAACCTTCCAAGCATGCCAGAAGACTCATCTTTTCATCCCAGAGGGATTTGGGAAGATAGAAAGCTACTAGATTAAAATTTCACTTGAGCAAGCAGTGTTTCTATTTCAGAAAAACCTCCAGGAGACCTTATTTACATTTAATTGCATTTTTTTTTGAATTTTTGATTTTTGTGTCATTTTAAATTGTGAAGCACCATCTATAGCACTGTCTGATACTTTACAAAAGTGCCAGGACACAACATGCTCTGAGTTACAGTTCCTGGAGGCAGAGAATTGATGGTATTTAAATTATCTGTACACATGCACCATTGTGTGCTTGTGTCTTTAAACATTCAGATAAGAAGTTTTTACTCACTTATGAACAAGGAGAATGCCCAACATTTTTGTGCTTCTCTTCCCTCACTGCTCTCCACAGCACTCTGACAAGTTATTCTTTTTCCTTCTATAACTTCTCCCCTGTGATCATGTTGAGGCATATCCCCTTTCAAATGATGAGACAACCTCTCTAAAAGAAACATGGCCTTTTCAACAGTTGCTGCCCATATCACTAAAACACAACACTATGAACATCAGCCAAAAGCTAGAGAGCAATTCCGTAGTGCTTTGGGCCCAGCAGCAGCACAAAGGAACAAAGGATAGAAACCCCCAAAGCTCTTACTTCAGAGGACTTTCCCACCCTGTAACAACCATGAGTCACAGCAAAGCAAGAGCCATCTGTTCATCTGGACACAGATACTGCTTGTCAGTGAGCAGGAAACCTTTCCACTGAGAATCTCACAGCAGTATAAATCTCCCTGTGTAGACAAACTTTTGGTGTTTCAGATCTCCTGGTCTGCAAACCAGGAACAGTGTAGTTCTCTTTTACCCTGATTTGTCTGTTATCTTTTTTTTCCAAAAACAGGCTGGTCAGGCAAGAGATTGGCTGCGTGCATGTATTTACAGTTTGGCACCCTGTGGCCTCCAAGACAGCTCATGAGTCCAGCAGTTCTCATCAAAGGCCAAGCATTCAAATACAGCAACACAGAGCATCACCAACTCAGCCAGCAGCCGTGATCCCCGGGCTCTTCAGCAGCAGCCCCTTCCCACTCCTCCTTTCCATGCCCACTGCTACATGACTCAGCTCAGCTGGGACCCCTTGGAAGATGGGAAACTGCCATGTTACATCCTGCCCTCTAATGACATCCCTGAGACTGGCTATTGATGAGACTTGAAAAAATGCAGTCATAATATGTTGTATGTTGAAATCGGTAGTGGCAGAAATACGCTCTGTAAAGGGACCAATCAGTCCTAATTAAAATCATGTTTAACTAATCCTTTTGGGATGGGGACTGTCACTTAGTGTTTGTTCTTTCCATATGTAGCCCAATGGCATTTAGCATTGATGATACATTTAGGTGTTACCACAATACAGGCAATGAAGAATAATAACTACAAAAGTATAAACTTCATGTTTTTTCCTAGCATGACTGCTTCTGTAGGCATCTTATATCAATTTGCTTGAGTATTGCATAGTTTAGGTTACCACTGCATAAATGTTTAGCAAGTCATATGTGCAGGATGGGTGTCTAATAATTTTCATGTGTGTAATGTTTTGATCAAATTATTTCCACATTCATTTTCATGGATTAGTTTCCAAGTGGACAAGACACAAAAAGTGAGAAAAACTCTTTAAAGTTTTACTGTACTGAAGACATTCATAATGAAAACATTTTAAAAAAATGAGAAAGCACCTCTTACTTCTATTAAAATTAGAACACATATATTCAAATTTACAATATGTATGCACAATTATGTCAAAGGTACCATCAGCATTCTATAAAACAAAAGTGTGTTTGCCTATTAAATCAGATAATACCAAAAAACATCAACTGGATAAAATTTTTCCAGTTAAAACAACAAAACAATATATTTGCCTTGAATACACCTTTTGATTTCTATCATGCCTCTGAAAGTCATGATTTCCAAATGAATGCCAAATGAGATTTTAAAAAATCCTCACTCAAATAAATGTCCTAAACTGCAAGAGAATGGAAAAGATCAAGAAAGAAAGATTCTGGCTTCTCTGTATGCTTACTAACTTGATTGTTTGTCCCTTGAAAAAAAAAAAAGTTGTCTTGAGCATTTAAACTCAAAAAAGGTCTCATTTAAAGCAAAACATTTTTGTTTGACAAAAAAAAAAAACCCAAAAACAAAACAACAAAAAAACTCCTAGGACATCTTCTAAAAAAAAGTTTACATATCATTGAGGGAGAGTTATTAGATGCAAATAACAGGTAAGGAAGACAGAGAACATTGACACGTAATTAAAAAATAATCATAGATGATTTCTGCACCAGGTGAAGATCACACAGCACACATCACCAAAGACAGGCAAGATTTGCTGGAGAAGTCTTGAAGGAAGCTGCCTATCTCTTGGGGAGAGGAAAAACTATTCAGGAAGAAAAAGCTTTAAAAGTTGTGAAATTGCCAGCAGGATATACAATCACCACCACAGATAAGAACTCCATCAGGTTGTGAATGTATAGGAATAAGGTTAACACTTTGGTTGTTATTCAGAAGCAAATGAAAGATGACCTTATGATATCAAGTCTGGATTAGGATTCAGAAGATCTGAGTTCATTTCTTGGCTCTGCCATAATCTCTCTTTGTGATTTTGGGCCGGAGCTTGCATTTGGCATAGAGTGAAGGAGGGAAGTAGTATCCTTTCTGTATAGTTAGGGAACTGAGACCCAGAGATAATACTAGCCAAGTATGCACAATGCTTTACTGGCATTTACATTTCCAATACATTTCTGTGCAGAGAAAAATGACTGAGAGTTGAGAGGTATCTTTGTGGGTGTGATTCTCCAATTATGTGTGTGTTTCTGCTTCCTTGTTATGGAATTCAGATAAAAAATCCTTTCTCCCACACTTTGAACAAAGGGTGGAATTTTTTGTTGGTTGGATTTTTGTTTGGGTTTTGTTTGTTTGGTTGGTTGGCTGGTTGGTGTTTTCTGTTTTGGTTTTTGGTAGGGGTGGTGTTGTCATTTTTTTTTCATTTGGTTCCTTTTTTTCTAACCTGTCTGAAATTAAAAAAAAAAACAAACTCAGGAAAAATACATTTTACACAGTCATTTAAAATTTTATTATGACTTCATAGTCTCATAATGAGGACCCAATAAGCTTCCATGAAAAAGTAACCAGCTAATATGTGTGTTTATATGTTACATATGCCCATTCATCTCAGATAGGTACAGAGTAAGTATCTTTATTTTATTTTTGCTATCATCCCAGTGCACAATAGCGGTAATGACAACAGTATGAGTGTATTTACAGGGGCTTACACAGCAAAGAGCAATTTCCCTGAATTCCTGCACGCCAGGCTGAGCTCTGGCACTGACTGGGACTAAACCCTGAGCACTTCAGTGGAAACTCAGGGTTACTTCATCATAGTCACTTGCTTTTCACTTCCTTTTCCCTGTTGATGTCCCCAAGCTACCAGAGTTGCTCTGATGTGAATGAGATCTGAATCCTGACCATTGGCAACAGTCAGGGAAAACAGGAAATGGGGTATTTCAAATAACAATAGGTGGGAACAGTGAGTAAAGGTTCACTATGTGGTAACGGTGCTGACTCTTTAATGACTGTGTTTATTTCCTTGTGTCCCAAAGAAGGCCACAGTTCATTTTGCTCTCAAATATGTATGTATGGACATGTGCCTATCAGACCCTATATATAATTTTGTAGTTAATGGAGCAGGGGGTGAATCAGCACTGACTCCCACTTCTCATAAGGAACGACACAATGACATTGCTTCCTGCGCCTTGAAATATCAAGCTGCCAGGGGCAAAAGGTTCATCCTATACCCTGTTAAGAGAAAAGCTCCCTATTGATACAGCAATACGCATTTTTTCCCCTCCCATTCACGGCAGAAAGGAGTACTGTGACACAGAGAAGCCCTTAAAACCCTTTACAAAACTTACAACCCATACAATGCACTTCACGTGAAGTCAGAGCAGAGACATTACAAGCTGGAAAAGCTATCCTGGGCCATGCAGTTCATTCCAAGCAAAGGTCTGCCGTTCTTGGCTGAGACTTCCACACAGCTCCTTGTCTAGTCTTGCCATGACTAATTCCCAGAAAAGGCAGTTTCACAACCACCCCAGCCAGCCCTGGGTCTAATTGGCATCACTGCTTAGAAATACTTCCTTGCATTCTCCTATGAAAGTTTGCAGTTACAATCTAATTCTATGTACTTTTACTAAGCCTTACAAGCAGCTAGTGAGACATCCCAGCTATTTTTAACAATCATTAGTCCTCCAGTCTCTCGCTTCACAAAATGACTGGTTCTTATTGGGTTCCTTTTCTCACAGCTTCCAAAACGACCAGTTTTGAATTAAGTTTTGCAGCTTAATGCTCTGTTAAATAATGCTCAGTAATTAGCAGCAGAAGAAACTAAAAATTGGTCATATGAAAATGAAAGAATGCCCAGTGACACAGGTTGTTTTTTTTTTCTTAGCTCAAGCTGCCTTTTTAATCATTAATCAAAATTCTGCTCCTCCACCTGGAGAAGTAGTCAGTAAACTTCCTAAAAGCAGCCAAGGAACTTGGTCAGACAAGCCCTAGTTGTTCCAATTTGCTACTTATGAGGCTGTTCACTCTAAACCCCAACTTTTGTAAAGATGTTTTGCAAATAACGTGTGATTTTCTTTATACAGATTACTCATATTTATAAAGAAAGGTCTGAAAGACTACCTTTTTTTTTTTTTTTTTAGGAATAGAAGATTTTTTACATCATGGAAGATTTTGTGCACTGCTAGAAAAGTAGTCATGCTAAAGTTGAGATCTCACAAAAATGGAAACTGTTCACTTTTTATAAGTTCAATTTTTATTTATCCTATACAGGATGAGTGTTTTTACTTTAGAAAACCGTACATGATATTTGTTATATTAAAACTCATGAAATTCCCATTCAATTAGGACTTATAGCTCCTATTACTAATACTCTTGTGTACTATTAAGCAGACTGTTAATCTGAGCTTCTTGTGGAAATAAGGTCCAATTCTGTCCTAAAACAGTCACAGGAGAAAGAGGTGAAAAGTGAATATATGTTTTGTTCATAAATACATCCAGCAGCTAAGCATCAGGGAGGAAAAAAAGACCTATTTAAAACATAAAGACAACAGGGGTACATGAGGAAACAGATTTAATAACCTGTTTGCAACTAGGCCACTACAGGATGGTCACTTGTAACTACAGCAGTGAGAGACAGAATCACCTTTCCAGTGTCAGTTATGGAAATGGAAAAGGTAATGGCCTTCCAGGCGAGGGTACAGACACTTAAGGAAGACCCTGTTCAATACATCTGCCTGAAAAGGGATTGTCTTTGGACACCTTTTACTCTCATGCTGTTTCTGGGTGCTGATGGGAATCACAGACCACTTCCCAGAGTGCTACCTTCTCATTGACTATTTAGGCACATCTAGGAGAATCAAAGTGAGAACACGAGTTTAAAAGCATGAACTACAAGGCTCTGTAGCAGATAAACTGTGGAAATTGCATAGCTGTGGGTTCTGTCTTAAGAGAAAAAAAGAAAAACAACAAACCAGAATGACAAAAACCACACAACACACCACCTCTGACTCAGTTGGGGGTCATTGATTCATGTTCTGTTCATTAGCTAACGACAACCATTTTTGCTCCTCCATTCTGGTAATTTTTTACCAGTATTTGTAGAGAAACACACCACCTCTCCTGTTTTCTGTGTCTGCTGAACAAGTTCAAGTCACATTTACCTAAATTCTTCCTTAGCGTATTTTTATCATTATGTCTTTTAAATTAATTTACTTTCTAGTTTTAGTCTAGTTTATGGTCTGAAATGTCTCTAACGCTGCCAGAGTGACAGATCAGGAATCACCCCACTTGCTTGCCTACTCATTACAGTTCTATTTATATATCCTCAAAGAGCATTTATTTTATCTGTGGTAAAATCACATTGCATGCTAGTTTTCAATTTAGCAACTTGCCACCTTGCAAGCAGATAGTTTCAAGTAGTGTTCTCTGCTATCTGACAATGCTTTCATACAACTGACACCCTCTTCTTTCTTTTTTTCCCCAAATAAAGTCCATTCATCCTAATCAAACCAAAAGCTATTGATTCCTGCCTATTTCATCTATCTCCCTGCATCTGTATATGAACCATTTGCAGGAAGTTTTCTCCTCTTACTCTCAGCAGTGAATACAATGCAGACCAAGTTGATGTGTCCTCTAAAAATGCATGAATATTCTAAGAACAGAACAGGTGCTCCCCCTGCCTCATGTGGAGCTCAGCCCACCTGGAAAACACCGTCTGTCACCTGCCACTTTGGAGAGCAGATTTTCCAGGAACAGTCTACCATTCCTGACTAAAGTGGTTACTACAGAGAAGTGGTGGGGTATGTAATACAGCTTTTCAGACAGAACATTACTAAAATTCATGAAGCAAAAGGAAAGGAAAAAAAAAAAAAGCATACAGGGATTTTTTTTTTTCCCCTGCACATATTTGTAAATTTGCAGTTTT
Organism: Hylia prasina; assembly: GCA_013397195.1. NCBI lineage: Eukaryota > Metazoa > Chordata > Aves > Passeriformes > Sylviidae > Hylia > Hylia prasina. Next base: position 89,132 of record VYXD01005580.1, on the reverse strand, counting down.
AATGTGGTAAATTGTCTGTTTCTAAACTGTGGACAGTCCTACTTAAAAGCCATTGTGAACCTTCATAGGCAAAGCTCTGACATTTGGAGCAATCCTATACAATTTATACTAATTTTTGCTACTTTTTAAAATGATATTGATCATACAGAGTTAAAAACACAGGGAACACTTACAGAATTGGAAGCAAGTCTGTGACTACCTCTATGTAATCAAGGGCATCCACCATGAATGAACTGTATGGCAGTGACAAGAAAATCATCAAAGGAGCTTGGTAGCTGTGTTCCTTCCTAACTCACTAACACTGCCCAGTCAGTACACACACTTCACATACATAAATGAAGAGGCCTCTGCTCTAAATCAAGGTCTTTGTCCTTGGTTGCCACATCTAAATAAAGTTGTGTAGTCCCAAGGGACTGACTGATTTTGCTTCGGATTTTTTAAAGTTAGAACATGTTTTCTTTTAAAGTTTTCAAGGTAAATTCCATCCTGGCTCATGATTGAAGAAATCCCAGTGGTATAAAATGGATATTTGAAACTTAACTGCTTTGTATAGCTTGAAGAAAGTCATTAGGGACTAAATTATATCTTCAAGTATCTTCACTAGCTCATTCCTTCATTTTCTTTAATTTTCTTTCATTTTGGGGCCTATTAAAATTTGTCCTAACGTTATTATCCTCCACAGACTACAATAAATTCCCTTCATCCCTTTGTTCCACACAGCTGCTATTAGTGCCAGTAGTTTCCCTTCAGCTTGTGTTCCACAGAACAGTCTCCTAAACCACAGTATGTTTTTGACTCACCATTTCATTTTTATTCCTGATTAAATACATACTGGGTAAAAACACTTTGTTTTCTTCACTCTGTTTTCTTATCCATTCTTTCTTATCTGGGTTTGACCTTTAGTTCCATTAATGCTTTTTGATACTTGAAATTAAAATTTCTTACTACAGTCACAATCTAGAACTAATTCATCCAGTGACACATATGTCAGTTTTCTTTTGCCCATTGATAATTGTCTAATGAAAGCCAGTATTTAATCAGAATATAACCTTAAATAGTTTTTACTGCACAATAGTCACATCTGTGCCATAGTTTTCTTTGATGCAGTTCATTTTTTCCTACAGCAGGATTCTTCATCCCACTCAACTAATCACAGACTGACAGCAGCACAGAAAACCTTACTTATTAAAGAGGCATTTCATTTAAGGACCCTTGTATCTCCATCAATTTACATCTGCTATTTCCAGTTGTCCTTCACTGGGAAATAGTGTCCATTCAAAAGAAGATCGTTATGACTCAAACTCCATGTGGGCAGAGCCAACCTCATCCAGCCTCTGACAAGCCCAGATTTCTCTGACATGACACACAGCTAAAAAGGGGGCAAGTGTAAAATAGAAAGAGAGGATAGTTGCATTTACTGTCACTATGTTTGAAAATAAAATCTTGTCTAAACAAGGAGCTGGTCAGTTAAAAAAACACTTAATGATTCCCAGAGCGATGTTACCAGGTTATATTTGACTGGAGCCCACACCACATATTTTACTCCATAGAACTAAAAGTAGGCTCAAGTAAGGTGTATAATTCACCTACTTAAGAGGGCCCTTCTTTTTTTTCCTTCTGCAGTTTTCTTCAGAAAAAGGATCTAGTTTTGGCCACAAGTAGACACAAAACTACATGCACTATCTGTTGCCTGCAAGGCAATTTTGGATATATATTTACATGTTTAGCCGTGTGAAACCAAGTAAAGAATTACTGATTCAACCAAGCATGCATAATTATCTGGATTTAGATATTTTGTGTTTTCAGCATTACCTTGTTTTTCTAAACATAAAATAATGCTCTGATTGACCTTACACATTTTTTTTTTCCCATAGACACAGGAAAACCAACCATGAACATCAATTGTTTGTTTAAGGAATCACCATATTAATAATTTATGAGGGGTCTAGGGATGGAAACTTATACTGACATTTTCACACGTGCAATCACCAGTTCATAGAAGACAGTAGGCAGAAGAAATACGCATTAAACACTTCAGTTACTATTTGTAGGCAACCAGCAACAAATACAGAGAAAAGTGGGGAAATGGAAAGAATAAAGCTGAGATTACACTGGAAACATCAGGAGAAAATTAGAAGTCCTTTAATAAAAAAACCCCCCACATTAGGACTGTTTGTTCCACGTACTGGACACTACTCTGGAAAGCTAATGACCACAGTTTCTTAAATTATATTCAGACATTCATATCATTGACGAGTCTAGTCTTAAAAAAGCTGACGCTCCATCAACACAAATAACTATCCGTGCTTTGGTGGAACTGGGAGAAGCAGTGTCAGATGGTGCTGGCCAGGAGCATCCGCTGCAGTGCTCTTCCATGCAAAGCTCCAGGACCATCATCCAGGTCTGCCTTGGGACCCAGCTCCCCCTCCAAGGTGTCACTTGAGGCATCCCCAGCCTCAATTCTTTGAGGAATAAAGGAAGAACAGAAACATCCAAACCCTCCTGCCCACGGGAAAGCACAACCCAGGGGATCCGCAGAGCCTGTGGGTGCTGGGGAGGGGCGGTCAGACGGGACAGCCCTGCACAGACACCAGCGGGGGTCACGGTCACCCTGCTCAGGCCCGGGGTGTCCCGGTTACCGCGGCCAGCCGGGACACGACGGGACGCCCCTGCTCAGGCCCGGGAGGGT